>JASVER010000081.1:4162105-4209244 GCA_030449065.1 Oceanodroma leucorhoa
GGGTGTCGCCAGCCGCCCCCCCGCCGGTCCCGGCCGCCGCGGCAGACGGAGCCCAGCGGCCAGAAGAGCAGGTCCCGCCGCGCCGCCATGCCCGCCGGCACCGGCGATCCCCGTCCCGCGGCGGCGGGGGGGGCGGGCGGCGCCTCCGCGGGGCGCGGCGGCTCCCGGGGCGCCGTCCTTTACCCTGGCTTGTTAGTTACTTGTGTGCTCGGTTGCTTTCTTCCCCAGCATTGGAAGGTGCACGCTGTCCCAAGGCGGCAGGCGAGGTTTTGCTTCGTGGGACAGCCGAGCACCGGCTCTGCTTTCGCTGCTGGGGAGCCCCGGACGCCGGGCTGAGCGCCYGCTCCGCGCCCCCCGCGCACACGCTCCCCCGAGGACCAGCGGCGCTTTGCTTCCACCCTGCCACGCTCCTCATCACGTCGAGACTCCGGATCACAAGTATCCCAAACTCAGCCTACACTCTTTGGCTCGAGTTTGTCTGCATCTCAGCTCCCCCTCTAAAGCCCTGGTCATTTTTTAGGGTATTGTGGAAACAAATATACGGCGTTAACAGCACTCATGATAAACTTAACAGGAAGGTCCCAGAGGAAACCAACAATTCTCTCTTGAATTATGAAGACTTGAGTCATACGTAATCAACACATTATTGAAAAGCAAAAAGTGAAAAAGAAATGGTAACTGGGTTACAGCTCATGATGATGAACAACTCAACTTGTGTACAAGAAAACCAGAATGTGAGCAGTGTATTAATTAAAATCTTCATAAAGTGATGAAATTTGGATAAAACCCCAAACTTTTGAATACTCAGATTCGTGATCTTTCTATTCTTCACATACCTTTTGTATCACTTTTTCCACACTGGCAAAGAAAAAAAGAAGGAACCTCAACACCCCTTCAGCGGTTATCACTGTCTCCTGCAGGGTTGGAGCACTTCAACACGCTGAGGACCACAGCCGTAGGATCAAAACAAGCACCTGCAGCAATTATAGCCGGTTGTACCAAGTGTGGACTAACACAGCAGGCATATGCCATGCTCCCTTTATTCTGAGTTTCATTTTGTTTCCAGTTTTCTGTATTTGCTCCAACTTGCCTCTCAAACCTCACTTCTTTCAATCTCCATTTTTTTTTGTCCCAGACTTACAGTCAATGCCAGCCTCCAGTTCTTTGGTTTCTCTGCCCTGTCCTCTCATCCACTTTTTGCCTAATGTTTCTTTTATTTTCTTGGTTTCAGTTGTGCCACTGTATTTATTGACTGTGAGCTCCAATGTCCGCCTGCCTCTGGATTTTATCTGTATTTCCCATCCACTTACTCTTTCTCAATGTCTCTCCCATTTTCTGGTTTCTCCATTTCTAATTCTCCTGCCCAAGTCTCTATCTTCCTCCATGGCACCCAGCTCCCCCTTCACCTTCCCCGTCAAGACAGCCCTGCCTTCGGAACACGCTGCCTCAGCGCAGGAGCCCGGGAGCAGAGCCACCAAAAGCACCAGGGAGAATATAGTCCCACTGTCAGGTCAAGCACCCAGGCTCAGCAGCACCCCAAAAACCAGCCTGCTCAGCCCTGAGGCATGCCTCAGGGCCTTTTGAAACATTAGCTGTTAAACTTAGAAGTGGTTTCACATAAAATATTCTTTCAAAGACAAGGAGGATAAGAAAACCGCTTCCAGCCTGCTGCCAAACACAACTTTCTGCTTGTATTTTGTCTTTAGACTTGTTACATTGCATTTCTTACACAGTGGGCCTTGAAAAAGCACTACAGCTTCCAGTAACAGAATGCACTGCTAGAAATTTTAGCAGGTGATGAACAGAATGTTCATTCTTTTCCCAGCTACACCTTTTAAGATATTAAATTATTTTCAATTAAATTTTCTCAAACACATAATCCTGAGTTAGCATAGAAACCCTGACCTCAATTTGCTAGTTTCACCAATGTTTATCAATGAAATAAAGAGCTGTTCTTTAAATAGGACATATCAGTCACTGTTACCAGGTCCATTCTTCACATGAATCTGAAGCCTGTAAGAAACCTGAAACACATGTACGTTTCATGTATGAAGCACATGCAGATGCTCTGGACTTTGACTGGGACATAGCTATGTGTACATATTCCTCTGTTCGGAAGTATTTTCTTAATTCCAAATTTCTGCCACTTATTTCCAAGTTGTGCATCTTCTTTCAGACATGAGAAATTCTCAGTCTTCCCTGGAATCAAGACTTGCCATTTGTAATCTAACACGAAGACCTAAAGATCTGTTCTGCAAAGCCATACAAACCAATTCTCATGCTGCACATTCTCACACCCAATTCCCCAACACTTCACTGATATGAAAACGTGAGGTTTTATAACAGACATTTTAGTAGTTCAAAGTCCACATAACTATCATGTACTCTTTATCCTGTTATCTCTAGAACTGCCGTTTTCTCCTGCAGTCCTACTGCAGAATATCAATCCTATTTCTACAGACTTACCTTAAGATCAGCGCTATCTTGTTTGTCCATCCTTTATGCTTCTTTTTTTCTAAGTACTATATTCCCAGTGTCTAAGCTGCCACTTCAACAGCAGTGCGGCCAGCTCAATTCTTGGATGCCCGTTAGGAACAACGCTTCACACCTCCTGCTTTTCATGCCCTAAGTAAGTGAAATGCAGACATGTCAAAGTATGACTGCATTAATTCATGCATAACCTTCCATTGTTTTCAAAGTCCAAAAATCTCCTACCAAAAAATGATCTTAAAGCAGAATACACTTAACAGGAACTTTTACCAAAACAGGCATGGCTTTGTTTCTGTTGTTTCCATGGGGTGCCTGTAAAGGCATAATTATCCAGATACCCACTCTGTTCACTACGTTCTCTTAGATCATGCCTCCTATCCAGCAAGTATATTAAAATGTTTTTTCCATCAACCGTGTTTAATCAGGCAGGATCCACTAAAGGAATGTCCGGATTTTGGAATGAAAAAGCCAAAACTAAGCTACATCTTATGCACTAATCTGCTTCACAAGGAACTCCCAGTTTCATCGTTTCATCATCTCCAAACACACTGAAGACATTGAGTTTCGTAAGATTATCTACAAACTTTTACCTTTGCCTTAGTGCCCTAGCAGATCTTCAAGAACTGATGAAGCAGCAAAGAGAGGAGCAAGGAATGAAACTGCTAAAGACTGCTTCGAGATTTCTCCCCGCGTCCCGTATCATTACCAACAAATCAGCCTGCCACTAGGCTTATTTACCTTTATCTTCCAACATAAATAAAGACGTCTCTAAGTTAGTCCAACACCGAAGGCTGGCAGCAGATACATTGAACACACACTCATCAGATGATGACTGTTTCAGCTACTGCTTTAGCACGCTGTGGAAAGGCGCTGTGGAAAAGCACTCTGGAAGATTATTTTTCTTTATAGCGCAAAAATGAAAACTTGTTTTACCATGCAGATTCTGCACTAGAACAGAACAGAATCTTCTGCCTTGGTTTTCCCCTTCAACTTACAGTGTGTAGAGGCAACCTCCTGGAGTGAGCTTAAGTCATGTTTTATTGCTTATTTCACAGTATGCAAATATTCCAGGTCTGATTGCAACCAATCTTCCCTCCTGCTGCCCACTGCACACTAATATTAGATACTTATCTGCCAACAAATGCTTTTCCAAGAAGGAGAACATGGCCTCCCTCATCACAAATAAACTAATTTTTTGATTAAAGTCAAGGATGACAAAACTGAGGCAAGCATATAAATGTCCATCAGCTACTTGTTCACATGATGGATGTGCTTCAACAGGAGGCAAGAATGAGGACAGTCTTGAATATTGAATTATACACAGCCAGGATGCCACATGTTCTTATAGTGTTTTTTTAATCAGGTTATTCAGTGGTTGCAATAAGTAGTTACCGATACTGAACATGGTTCAAAATCCTTCAAGATAGTTCAGACATTGTGTTTGCATGGAGAATTATTCAAAGTCAACAGGACTGCCTGCAGAATTTATTCTATGAGAAAAATTGGCTTTTTAGAAGTTTTTATTACAGTCTGTAAGTTGCCAGGAATGTAGTGGGGTAGGTTTTGTCAGCTTGATGGTCACAGTCACAGATATCCAACCATCAATTCTGCTGAAATGCATTTTGTAAATACCTTTGAAGTCAGTGCAGACCCAAAGAACAAAATGTGATGGTGCAGTTTAGTCTCGTTAGTATCGTGAATAGTTTCTGTGCTTCTAATGATAGCCCCATGGAAACCAACATACTACTTCCTAAGGCAGGATGTCACTGTCCAGAATTGAGAAGTAACATTTCAGATGGTGTCATTGGTCTCAGTTACTCAATTTTCTTAACAGAGGTAGGAAAACAAGTGAAGAAGGCCTAGGAGGACTCAGTGTAGGAGTGTGTTTGGCAGCTTTAAGATGCAGAAGTCTCCATCTCTTGAAAGAAACCCATCACAGTGATGGAAAAGCACAATGTACTTTTGTAGGGTAACAATCATGGAGACAAGCACAAAAAAGATACAGGATGGAAGGATAACCACTTCAGTTGCTGTTCTTAGCTCAGCATTAGATGACTCCTCAGATGATATGTATAGCTAAACAGTTACACCTTAAAAATTTTATAAGTTTCTGAGGAGCCTTTCTTGTGTTAACACAATCCCTGCTTCTAAGAATAAGTCTTAAGGGCTTTGTAAAGTAAGTCTCAGGGAATGCTGCCTCTCTTCCGTTTGCTCTGCCATTCCTTGTATCCCTCAGACTGGTTAACAGATTTTTGAAACGTGTCACCTTTCAGAGTACTCCTACAAGATGTGAACTCTGACTAACCAGCTCCGGGGCCTAGGTCAAATGACAGGCATATGGATTCTTCAGTGAGACTTTCTCCAGATGTGACCCAGAGCTTTCAAATCTTCATTTTAAAATAATTTTCAAAATCTGTTCTTTTCTTTCCCACCTTTTTTCATACCAGATACAATATATCTTTCTCACAGGGACTACATAGAAGGTAGAATTGGGAGGATGGGGGGTTGTGTTACTATTCACACTCAAAGACATACCACGAAGCAAATGCTTAAAGCTTTAGAGGAAAAGAGACAAACAAAAAACTTCCTGTTTGAGACTGAAAGAAGAAGAACCTTATCCACATGACCTCTTTATTTTGAACTAACCCAAAACTATTTACCTAAAAATTAAGGGTTAAACAGCAATGAATGTACAGGGAGCACTGTGCTTCACAAAGGAAGAAGGAAGGCTGTCCTTCAGTGACCCATGGCTGGAGACAAGAGAAAAAGACACTTACTGAAGACTAGTGTGTCAGTCAAGTACACCGAGTACACACGCTCTCAGAGTGGAATACACAGAAGACTTGAAAGCAACGCCAGATTATCCAGTGTAATAACGGATATTCTGATGGGCTGATTCATGGAGAATAGTATTGTCCCAGGCCAGTCTTCCAAAGGCTGGGGGCAGCTGAAGGCACATCCATGTTCACGTGACACTGTGCCTTTAAAATGTAATTGCTGACTGCTCTGCAGGTGAGTCAAAAACCTGTTGGGTTTCACAGGCTGTCCTAGGAGTTGTGGGGTTTGTAAGGGCTCCCCATTAGGCACAGCCTGATGGCAAGCCCACGGCACAAGAGGCAAGTGACCATATTGATTCACCTTATGAGCTAGATCTGGTCTGCAGGGCGTCACTTTGACCACTCCCCACTGAAAGCAGCAGGCAGTCAACTGCAGGCAGAAGTCCCATGTAAAAATATTGAGATGCTAGTGTCAGCTAGGCAGGGCTCTGTTATGACTACTATTGCTTTCAGGCTGTGTTTAGAGCTATCACATACTATACGATAGAAATACGCCATATCATGAACCTTCAAACTGATTAACTTGGCTGTTTGTTGCTGGCTGCCTAAGTTTCACCTTTAAGTACCTAGATTTCTAAGAAGAAAGCAAAGTAAAGTAAAGTTTACTTCTATTCAGCAAATTAAGAAGTTTATTTTGGATTTCTTCTCTGGGCAAATCATCCTTTTCTAAAACAACATTGTTCTGCTATGACCCAGTGTCTTAGCCTTTACATAATTTTTATACCAATGTGTTTGCTAATTGCTATATTGTGGTTTTAAATGGCAGTTTTTAACATCACAGAAATCAGTATTGGCAACTGAAATAATTCTTTTAAATACTTACCTCATATGAAAACTCCTTATGTATTTTTTCTTTCTGAGGAAGAACTGACCAGCCTAGGAGAGGAAATGAGTTTGGTTGCATCCTTGGCTCAAAGTGGTGCAACTGATTATTTTTAAAAAATGTATTATGTGATCAGATAGACCTTTGTTTTTTAAGAAAACACACTAAAAATACTGTTGTTTCCTTGACTACTTGAGACTTAAGATAAAAAGCAAGGACCTGTTCTTGTAAACGCTAACAGAGTTACTACTCACTACTGTGAGCTGTCCTGAAAGCACAAATCTTCTATAGCATGAGTACACTGCATTTAGAGAACTGAAGTCAGAATAGTACATCTCAAAAAATCAAATTCCACTACTCTAACCTGTAGTAAAACAGTACCACGGAAATACAGAGACCTTCAAAATCCTGTCTTTAAAATGCAGTGTTTCTGATTTTCCTTACTGAAAAGGAAAATCTAGTAACACACTTTTATCACTCTTTTAAGTCAATAACAGACACTGGTCATCACCATACAATGTGGTCTAAGGAATTTGAGTGTTTTGATTGCTGAACTCATTGCAGAAATGACTGGTCTTTATAAATTAGCAATTCTGGTCTCACAATAATTCAAGACCACTCTAACAGAGATAAAACATAAATCCCAAAACGATTTGAGATTGGAGTAGTTAGCACTGACAAATCCAGGATATTCCCAGATAAACTGCACAATATAAACAGGAGAGAAAGGAATGTATTGAAACGCGGGTACCAGAATCTGTCTCACAGTTCAAAATAATGACAAAGAAAGATAATGGGGAGCCTGTTCTACCTTTTATGCTATTTGCTGGCATAAAAACAAGTAGGCACTCTCAGTACCTATTTGTTTGACCCAAAGGGACTCCACTGACCAAGCTGTATCCTTAAAGCACTTTGGGCGTATGTGCATTGTATGTATGGACTCTAAAAAAAAACCAACAAAACCTATCAGGCATCAAAACCATCATATTTTCTCCCTGAAGCCTTGCCATGTCATAGAAATTAAGGAATTTTGATATTTACACTCCAAGGTTGATATTACTATTCATGTCCAAAGTATAAACATTTTTTGCTTGTTAGCCATACCTTTCCCTCTCGTATGATACTATATTTCACAATCATACTTTAGAATTATTTTTATGGCTTCAATTTATACAATGAAAAGCTGTCTTTGGTGTCTCTGTATTTGCACATTAGACATTTGGAAATACAGAGGTTTGTTTGAATAGATTTTCCTCTTTTCAATCACGGGTTTCCCCAATTCCTAAAAGGTAAAAGTAGAAAAACTATTACGGGATACACAGATGCAACATTTTGTGATTATTTAATCAAAAAACACTGCAGTTTACAACAGGCAATCATGAAACCGCAGGATTTTGCTAGCTTACTTTATGCCAAAGTAGTTCTTACATAATAATTGCTTTTCATGCAATCAGAAGCAAAAATAGTTTTTTAAATGCCAGGAAGTAAAAGAAACTGAAAGCAAATTTCATATTCTACAAGTTGAAGCATCAAAAAGAAATATCCACTATACAGTATCAGGCTTCAGAGAGACAACATTTGACACTCAGGATAGATCCAATGGCATTAATTATTGTGTGTTCCAATTTAATTAGAAGAGCTCTGTGCACTGCCAAAATGAAGGACATTACAAAATTAACCTGTGCAAGAGAACAGTGAATACATGTGGCTCATTTCTGTTCATAGCTCTGCATGAAAAAACTTTCCTCTGGCTTACACTTCATTGAAGATAGTACAATATTATTTTTGTTTACTTTTCTCAGTTTCCTACTTGGCCACTTATTTCATCATATTCCAATCCAAACATCAACCCCGGACATTCATATAAGAAAATTGGAAAAAACGTAATGTTTAGCCAATCTATATCCCTTCTTTCCAAAATTCACTATTATAGAAGAAGACAAAACAAACCCAGGAAAACTACCATCCACCACAATAATTCTTAAAAGCAAAACAAAATTACAAACGAAAATTGACTTTGCCTCCATCCTTGTTTCACAGTTTTTTCCCCTGGGAATGGTAACATATTAGTAGTAAGAAAACTGTTTTTTCCTTCAGTAGTGAAAAAGTTATGATCTGTATGGCTTTAAGAGAAGAAAGAACAATGATTTTTGAGTCCTTACAAGTGACTAAGTCATGAATGCTCATAAATAAGCGTTTAAAGCCTTATTAATGAGTTCGCTTACAAATGAAATATCAATAATTAATACTGTGCTGCATCACCATCAAATTCTCTAATACAAGAAGTTTGATAAGCAACCTTTTAGTAAGACTACTTGAAAAACCCTATTTTAAATTTCTCCATACACTTCAAATATATTACCTTTATACCAACATTTAAACACTAGTTAGTTTCTTATGAATTAGCACTTACCTTTTTCTTCTTCATATTTAACGAGTACATTTCAAATAGCCTTCAGCCACCGACTGAGGTTCCATCCAACACACAATCAGATAAAGCTTGCTTTCCAGTTGTAACTAATGGAAACAATGCAAGAAGTAGTGACAACAAATTCCCATGTGTTAAATTGATAGGGCTTTTTTTTGGGGGGGGGGAGAGGGGGGCAGCGGGGCAGTGGAGAGAGAAACGAGATGAACCAAAAATTTTTGACAAAACGTTTTTACTGCAATTACGCTGAAGACCTCATGTCACCTCATAATCTGGAACTTGTGACTCGATCTGCCTTTATTTATGTATCACGGTAAGGAAATGATTAACATTCATGATGTCACTGCTCGAATTTTCAGTAGCAGTTCAGAATAAAAGCATACCCAAAACCTTTTCCAGATTCACTGTAGTCTACTGTGTATGCGTATTGCCACCTAGAGAGTCAAGGTTATAACTGTAGGCATGGAAATAATTAAGCCAGCCCAAGCATACTAGCTATTTTGAAATCTTCTTTAAACATAAGCTTTGCTATACCAACCAATGAGTCCCTGCTGCCTAACATCTCTTATTGCAGCTGTCATCAGATGCTTTCACAAAAAAATACACATGAATTCCCCACAACAAATCTGCCATAACCAGAACTAGCTGCCAAATGCTGGACAGTACTTATCTTTGGTGCCACCTGGAAACACGTATTTGCACTTTCTTATTTTCTACATGAAGGATCCTCTGGATCTTCCAACTACCCATATACAGAGTGTACTTTTTTGATGTCCATTAAATTCTTGGCCTTGCCAACAGGAAGAAACATCAAGCAGTAACTGTCAAAACAGTGAGAAAACTCATAAATTTACTGTTGATCACCATATTCAAATTATTGTGCTGTTGTGCTGAAGATGGAGCCAGTGCTGAAACTACTACTTCATGTCCCTGCTCTGCTGGCCAACTATGCCTGCACTTGTTTGCTGCCCTACTTCTTCATCATCACCCATCGTCCATTCCCCACTTTTTTTTTCTTTTTTTCTACCACAGTCTACTTACCCAAGACATGGTCATCAATGCAGCCTGTTTTTCATAGTTCTTCACTTTCCTGATTTGGACTGAGCTTTAAGCTTCTCCTGGAGGCTTACCTATCTTGGGAAACATAAATATAGTGCAGGCCTTCAATAAACACAAAACAGGCCGTAAGTTTAGAATGAGACAGAAAATTTACAAGGCCGACATGCTGGTGATACTACTTTGCTGTTTAAATCTGCTCTGAAACGTATTTAACTCCAGCATTTCACTTCTCATTAGAATGCCCATACTCTTACTGTGCTACTTGCAGGTGCAACACCCTTATCAACCTGGGTAGTATCTAGATGATCTCTGTGGTTACACTGTACATTTTCTTACTCTTCTGACAGTGGTTCGTCCTTTGAGAGAGGAACATTTTAAAGAAAAGCAATCTCCCAATTACCTAGAGAGAATATAAACAATTTTTTTCTGAAAGTTTAAGAACACATCAAATGAAGATCGCCAGTTGGTAGGTATTATGCTACTCCTGAGTTATCTTAGAATTTGTACCGACATTTTGTTATTTCAAAAGAACATTTTCTTCTCACTAGGTATGAATGCACACGCAAATTAAAACATCTTAAGCTTACTTACAGTCTATGTACAGCCCTTGAACAAGAGCTCTATACTCAAACAGAGTCAGAATTCAAGACCAGTGTTTTGGTAGCCCACAGTGAGACATGGTACCTGGAGACACCAGACACTGAGCAATATCATGTCTTGACCACACCTTTTGACAGCTCTAATGCAAAGTTTATGCAATCTATCATCACTTCCATTTACCTTGCCCAGCCTCTTGTATAACCCAAACACTCATACTCATTTCAAAAGGTTTTCCAAGGCTTTTAAATTTGCCTTTATTTGCAAACAGATTAATGGAAAAAATTAATCAGCTCAGCAAATGCTCTGAAAGTAGCCGTAACATTCCAGCCCATAACCCAGAGCCCACACGACTGGAACAAGCTAAGAGGAAAGTGCTTGCCTACAGCATAATTGCAAATACAGTAAACATTTGGCCTACAACATAGTGCAAGCTTGATTTGTTTTAAAGGGCTTATTTATCTTGCTATGGAATAGCTCAAGCACGTATTTTAAAGACAACAATAAAACCTCTTCTGTCCTGTGAATATAGGGGAAAGGAGAGACACATTTTAATGCTAAAATGCAGTCTATTGCTGCATACCTACTGTATACGAAGCTCCAAGGATATTTTAAGCGACTAAAGCATGTCTGCAAAGATACTAGCTAATAATGCAAAATACTGGATGCGGAGACTACTGGATGGTGTGAAACAATATAAAAACCACAAATACAGGAATGCATATATTACCGGGGGTGGGGAGGTGTGGGGTGTGGAGGGGTTGGGGGGAAGGGACAACCAAAACCAAAACAAACACCCCAACAAATTAATAAATGTATTTCCTCACTAATTTATTCTGGTTATAGTAAACATATAACAGCAGTTGTATTCTTGCCAGAAAAGGAGTTTGCTTTTAAAAACATTTTTAAAGTACCTCCTAAGACAAGTTGATGTATTTGAACTTAAAAAACATAATTACAAATGTGTGAGAAAAACAGATATTGTTTAAATATGTGTCCAGCTAATCTGATAGCAGGTAGAAGCATATCCAAACAAGCACCATGAAATGTTTGAGTCACCAAGCCACCTCCTTTCTTCTGTGAGTACTAAGAGACCCTAACAATCTAAACGAATAAGCAATGAACAAATACAGATACCTTACAGCACAAATACTGAAAAAAAGTTTCCAAATGTTTACTAAGAAGGCTGACAAACTCACTATTTCAAGCAAAGAGACCTAACAAAATGACTAAGTTACAGAAGCAACAGTCTTAAGAAATAAAACCAGGAACTTCACACAGTAATAGTCCCAAAGCTTTCAAATACATTCAGGCAAAACTTTATTTTCTTCAGCAAATGCATTATTTCCAAAAAAAATACAAAAATTCACAAATTGCCTTCTTCAATGATGATTCCAGCAAAAATAGTTTGCTATCCTTAAAGATAAATCACATTTGCAAAGTCTGACAGTCTGCCCATATAACTTCAGTCTATTATTAAAGACAAGTCCTTCTAATTGTACTTCAACTTGTAAATAAATTACAAAAGACAAGCATTAAGTTCGTATTTCACAGCAAAATACACTAATTCAATGAATTGCTGTAAAAATTCTTTGCAAGATCCATAGTCTCGGCAAAAACTACACCTCAGTCAGTTAAGTTTGAAAAAGTGCATGTGGTAATTTTATATTGCATTAACTCTTCTTGACACATCTGCCCACACCTGCCATTTCAATGCTACCAACTGGTTCAGAGCTAACATCACAAAGAATAAGCATGGCATGAACTTGAAAATGGACCAAAAACCTAAAAGCTGGCTGCCCACTGCTTTGGGTTACGTGAAAAGAAGAAGGTGAAATGTGAAAAACTTTCAGAACAGTGGCTGCTTACAGAAAAAAAGATTCCCTTTTCCTTCCCCCTCCCTGCCACACTTGTTTCTGGTTTGCATAGAAAAGGGAATGTTTTGTCTGGTTTTGGTAGGCTCTTATTTTTTGGTTTAGCTATTACACAGAAAAAAAACACATTAAAAATCACTACAGTTTGTGTGCTTTATGATAAATTCACATGGTAAATATTTCACTTTCAGCTACCACAGTTACATCTTTTTGTTCAGGACAGGCAAAATGATTTTCCATTTCCTTTTGACATGTAACATTAATTGCATCCCAAAGTTCTAATTTTCTGTAGTCTTCTTCTAGTCTGCCTCCATATTTTCAAGCATTCTTGCTAGACATCATAGACTCCTCCACACTGTACACCTCCAGACAGTTTACTATTAAGTACCTAATAGTGATTATCCCATCCACTTAGAAAACTCAGGCTTGCTTTTGCAGACTGACATAACACTGTTTCTTCAAGGCAGAAGCATGCTTATTTTTCTCCCAAGTAGAAAAACTTGAATCCAAACGCAAACAAGTTTCCTGCAAGTAGATGCACAACTATGAAATAATTGATCAGGTCTCCATTTCAGTCTCCATGGTATCAGTTCTTGAAGGAGTTTTAGCTTCTGGTGGAGTCTCTCCATCTAGGTTCTGAATATCAGACAAATCAATAGTAGGCAATGGTGCTCTCCAATACAGGAATGAGTTATACTGACAGAAATCTTCTTGCTTTGAGAGGAGACAAATAAACAAAAAGGCAACAAAACATTAATATGTATCACAGCAGTACAAAATAATAAAAAGAAACTTTAAAAGAAACTAAACCAAAGAAGAGTTACTCAGCTGTTCCATATTACTAGTTCTTGTAATTTTATATAGAAAAAATATGAGCTATTTCTAAGGAAAACACCATAGAAAATCTCAACCAAATAATTAGTTTTGTCCTTTCAAATATTCTTGCAAAGAACTACTGTACAACCTCTGGGAAATACTTCTACAACTCCACCAATTTCTTCAACTTGCAATCTTTGCACAGAATGATACCGTAAAACTTGTGCAACTACTGGACTTCGCATATGAAAACTGTTCACTGCTTCTTCTTCTCACAGTGGTATACAAGTTTCATGCACATTTAGAAGCTGGTCTTCAGAAGAACATATTTAGCTATTTTACATCAACTCAGAGGATGATACTTGCAGGAAAGGTAAAGCATTGGGTAGTGTTTCTACTATATTCTGTTTCTTTTTTTCTGTATCTACATTTTGTACTCAACTATACATGAGAAAAATGAAGATCTCTTCTAGGGGCTGGGAGAGGAAACTTTAAGAACTGGTAAGTAGTACATGAAAAACCTTGGAGGAACACATACTTATCTACTACTTTACTCTGCAATCATACTTATTTTTTTAAAATCTCTGCTAGAAAACAAAGTTTGTTTATGAACACGTCGTGGTTATAAACAGCGAGCAATCTGTGCATGTTTCTGTGGAAATGATACACATAAAAAGAGGAATTCTCAAGTCATTCCTTAGGCCTTGAGCATGTACTTTCTTCTGGTATATAAAAACACTGAATGCTGCCACAACCTAAAATGATGCATTTCCATATAATATTCGTTTGTATTTTTCCTAATACACAACTGGAATTTTTAAATATTTTACTTTAATGTCTCAGCTGTAACAGAAGTATTTTTAACAAATAAACTGATATAACTGTTTTGGTATGGCTCTGGAAAAATTTCATGCTTTGTCAGCTGCCTCTGCAATAGAATAAAAAAAAATTACTGTTCAAAAAATCGCAGTAAATATCATCCCTAAACACCCTCAGATACTGGAAGAATGATGTTTCTCCCCCACTCCCCAAAAGAGACAAGTACATAAATTCACCATACTTTCCATTTAAAGAACACATTTTTCTATTTGTTACACATAAACCTCTCATAAACCTAGTACAATTTGTTGTACTAGGTAACCTGTTTTTACTGCAAAAACTCCTGCATTATTCAAGACCTGTAATAATTAAGAGAGGTATGAAAGACATTTCATAGCAGCAAGATGGCTGCGTACCTGTAGAGTACTACTAACGTGAATTTGCTCACTAGGAAAAGATTGTCTTCAGGGAAAATTAAAGAACCAAATTTCCCATTAATTGGAATCAAGACCAAAACCAGTTAAATGATATGACACAGGAAAAGAAGGATTGATTATATGGAAACTGGAAGAAAGCCAAACTATAAGTAGTTGTGCACATTTGCATAAATATTCTTGTAAACTGAAACTTTTGTACTGCACAGCATTAATAACAAACAACAAAGTGCAAAAGAGAAAGGGAAGATTTTCCAGTCCATATTCCAACCTCGGCAGCGTCACTCACACAGAACTGTGCAGGGCAGATGGCTAACGAGTCCTTTGAAAAGAATCTCCAGCAATGGTAGTTTCAGAAACTGTCAGCTACCCTTACAAATTCTCGCCATATTTAATCTGAACTCCCCTTATATTTTAGTAAGAAATCACTGCTCACGCTGTGAGAGCTAAGTACTTCAAGTCAGAACACTCCTGGGCTAGATGCTTTGTACGCACAGAGTAAATGACAGCATTCTTGTTTCAAAGAGATTATAATCTAAAACCTCATAAAAATAAAAATATGGAAACTCTTAATTTTGGACTCAGATTACATACAGGACTAATTTCAAGAGCATTCAAGTCTCCAGAGCAGCAGTATTTCAGTTTATTGGTATCTCCCAGAAAGATTCAGTGGGAAAATGAACAAGCCCAAGGAGCACAAAGACAAGCGCAAACACCGAACATTAACACATAAAATGCAAAATGAAATATCAAATATTCACATTCACCTAAATATCTTTCAAAATAGGTTTTGAAAAGAAATTCCAGCAAGATCATTTACTCTCCATCATTTATCACCGGTCCTGGTTAACGAGGGAGGTCCCAGATGACTGGAGGCTTGCCAATGTGATGCCCATCTACAAGAAGGGCCGGAAGGAGGATCCAGGGACCTACAGGCCTGTCAGCCTGACCTCGGTGCCGGGGAAGATTATGGAGCTGTTCATCTTGAGGGCGCTCACGAGGCAGCTGCGGGACAACCAGGGGATCGGGCCCAGCCAGCACGGGTTCATGATGGGCAGGTCCTGCCTGACCAACCTGATCTCCTTCTATGGCCAGGTGACCTGCCTAGTGGATGAGGGGAAGGCTGTGGATGTGGTCTGCCTGGACTTTAGTAAAGCCTTTGACACTGTCTCCCACAGCATCCTCCTAGAGAAGCTGCCGGCTCATGGCTTGGACAGGTGTACTCTTCGCTGGGTAAAAAACTGTCTGGATGGGCAAGCCCAGAGAGCTGTGGTGGAGTCAAATCTGGTTGGCGGCCAGTCACGAGTGGTGTTCCCCAGGGCTCAGTTTTGAGGCCCGTCTTGTTTAACATATTTATCAATGATCTGGATGAGGGGATCGAGTGCTCCCTCAGTAAGATTGCAGATGACACCAAGTTGGGCGGCAGTGTTGACCTGCCTGAGGGTAGGAAGGCTCTGCAGAGGGATCTGCACAGGCTGGATCGATGGGCCGAGGCCAACTGCATGAGGTTCAACAAGGCCAAGTGCCGGGTCCTGCACTTGGGTCACAACAACCCCAGGCAACGCTACAGGCTTGGGGAAGAGTGGCTGGAAAGCTGCCCAGCGGAAAAGGACCTGGGGGTGCTGGTCGACAGCCGGCTGAACATGAGCCGGCAGTGTGYCCASRTGGCCAAGAAGGCCAACAGCATCCTGGCCTGTGTCAGGAATAATGTGGCCAGTAGGCAGACGGAGCTCATCGTGCCCCTCTACTCAGCACTGGTGAGGCCGCACCTGGAATACTGTGTTTTGGGCCTCTCACTACAAGAAGGACATTGAGGTGCTAGAGTGTGTCCAGAGAAGGGCGATGAGGCTGGTGAAGGGTCTGGAGCACAAGTCTTATGAGGAGCGGCTGAGGGAACTGGGGTTGTTTAGCTTGGAGAACAGGAGGGAAGGGAGACCTTATCGCTCTCTACAACTACCTGAAAGGAGGCTGTAGCGAGGCGGGTGTTGGTCTCTTCTCCCAAGTAACAAGCAGTAGGACAATTGGAAATGGCCTCATGTTGCGCCAGGGGAGGTTTAGATTGGATATTAGGAAAAACTTCTTCACCGAAAGGGTTGTCAAGCATTGCAACAGGCTGCCCAGGGAAGTGGTGGAGTCACCATCAGTGGAGGCATTCAAAAAACATGTGGATGTGGCGCTTCGGGACATGGTTTAGTGGGCATGGGTACTGGGTTGACGGTTGGACTCGATGATCTTAGAGGTTTTTTCCAACCTTAATGATTCTATGATTCTAAGATAGGTAACATGCAGTAAGCTCAGAGATACAACAGCTCAGTTTCTGTGGATGAAGTTGTTTAATTTTTAAGGAGTTAATTTTCTATCTCTAGGTGCAAAGGTGTGCTTGCAAATAGAACTCAAACAATATTTATTCTCTGGCCAACAGTAACATAATTGGAATTGCTTGTAACGTCAACAAAAACAGTGTGAAATTATCAGTATCCGGATCATGCTTATTACTGTAATAAACTACACAAGCCACAAACCAGCAAAGAATAATGCCAACCTACAGCTGTATTTTCAGAAAGGTGTAAAAAGCATGGTAAGAAATATCTTTGTTAAAGATTTAAAACATACAGATAGGACACACAGAAGATGGAAGAAACACCTCTTGCCTGCCATTAACTAAGTTTTATTTTGAAGTGAAAATATTTTTTATGCAATACTGAGGGAAACAACTTGTTAAAAATACAGTCCTACAAAAACATTATATGTAGAGAATTACTCTTTATTTGTGGAAATCCAGCGGGCTTGTTGCCTTCCTACCACTGCTAAAGCTTACAAAATTATGCCTAATAACCCTAGGAATAAGTAAAGAATTCAGCATCATGTTTGTGATGGAGTAAAACTTTTCTGTAGAGGCTTGCTCAATTTGTTCAATTTGCTTTGCTTGAGAATACGCTTGTTCTCTCTTCAAAAATGAAAGATATGCTTGTGTTTAAAAGGTGCAGCCTAGAAAGGATGTGTTATTTTCATAGGACATAGAATTTTTCCCTCAATTCCTTTGTGCCTTAACTCTACCATCCACTAAAAGGCAGAGCCTGAGAAAGAATAGCCACAATTTTCTTTACAGACATAGACGGGTGTATCAAAGGACCGATCTTTTCAAAATCAGTCTAAAGCTGGAGTTCAGAGTGCATCTGACCTGATTAGACTTTCTGTCACTTCCATATCACTGGATCAAATACTTCAGTCTTATTTATAAGGTCCTGGTGGGAGGAAAGGTGAGTTTACCTATATCAAACTTCTAGATAGTCACGAAATTTGACTTAGCATTTTATTTTTGCAAAACTAAAACCTTCTTGGTACCATATTTTGTCTTCTGGCCTATTGTGTAAGATATGGTCAAGGCCAGGGAGAACTTAACGTTGTTCAAAGTTAACCTGAAACATCGGAAGTCAGCTGTGCATTTCAATACTTCCTGATCATTCAATAACCAATCCCGCACCCCAACCCGCCTTCATTAGACGTTTTAGTTCAAAGATATCTCTGGTATCTAATGCCCATCCCAAACGAAAAGTTAAGAAAGCTGTCAGACATTGTAGTAACCTGACCCACAACCTCAAACASCAGAGATGCTATCAAAATAAACTCTCCAATCTTCCATCATACTTTTAGATGGGGATATGGCTACAGATTCACTAAGGTGAACTCCAGACAGGCTGTCTCCCATCASTTTTTCCATAGGGTGCCGGGGGGGGGGAAAGCTAGGAACGTTACTTCTTTTACACCGGGAAAACAAAACAGAAAATAAAAGCTTTACGAGGCCCACGGCCGATTAACACAGGGAGGCACGGAACGGGCTGCGGGGCGCCGACCGCTGCGCTGTGCCTGCCTAAGGCGCGGGGGACTCCGCCCGCACGTTCTGCCGACCCGCCCGGCCCGCCAGCCCCCCCGGCCGACAGCCGCGCCCCGGTGCAGCGGGCCGAGCTGGCGGCCCCACGGTAACGCCTCAGCTGCCACCAGCACCGCCCACGATTTTCTCTTCCCTGAGGCGAGCATCCCGGGCCCGCCCACGGCGGCATCCTCCCCGGGAGGCCTCCCGCCACCCCAGCCCCGCTCCGTTACCTCAGCGGCGGCGGCCCGCTCTTTGCCCCGGCCACTGGGGCGTCCCTCCGCCGTCCGCTCGTCCTGGGGCGCCGCGAGCCCGCCGCGCCGCCGCCGCCTGCCCCCCGTGTCCGCCTGCTCCGCGCGGGGGCTGCTCCCCCGCAGCCCGGGCCGCTTGCCCGGCGGCGCCTCAGCTTCCTCCAGCTTTCGCTTCGGGGCGGCAGGGCCAGCCCTCGCCGCTTCGCCCCGGGGGCGTTGCTCGGGCGCGGGAGCACGGGGCGGCGGCGGCGGCTCGCGCAGAAGCCGTTTGATGGGCACGTGACACACTAACGGCTCCGCGCGCCGCTTGGCCATGAGGGGGGCCGAGCGCCGGCGGCTCCGCGGAGCGCTCGTCCCCCGGGAGCGCACGCACCGCCGCCACGCGGTGGAGAGCGCATGCGCACTCCGCTCGCCGCCGCAGGCCGCCCCACGTCCGCTGGGGAGCGGGGCGCTGCGCGGCCCCGCCCACCGGTGAGTGACGGGCTGCTGGGGAGCGCGCGCCCGCCGCCCGGGGAGCGCCGCCCGTCGGCGCCCGCCCTCCCGCGGGGCGGCCCGCTCGCTGCAGGGCGCGGGAGTACGAGCGGCGTCAAAGCCAGATCCTACCGCCAGTGACGGGCAGAACCAAACGTGAGCCACACCACCTCACACCGCACACTTTAATATCAGAGGAAAAATCAAGTCCGTTACACATGGGAGACAGCGGGAAGGTCACGCAGAGACAGGAAACCTCCCGTTCTTACCTTCAGAGCTGATTTTTAGAGGGTACTACATATGAATAAAAACACAGCACACTACATGTGTCAAACTTCCTACTCCGTATAAAGAAGCGTTACACTGAAGATTATGCAGCATTTTATTTTACACCCGGTACCATGTACTATTTAATTGTGACCTAAATTAATTGGTCTCCGCTTCAGCTGGTAAAAACCTTAAGTATTTCTCCCCTCCGTGTATGCAAGCCAAAAGAAGGACACGATCACATTCAATAATACACAATTATCCCTGTGCATGAAAATACAAGTGATGAATTTTAAAACTCATAAATAGGACTGCAGGTATAACACTACTAAGTCATACATCTTACAAAGTTATTCTGCTTCCAACTCTTAATGCAATTGTTGTAATTTAAAAAGGGAAACACTGGGAAAACTGGCACTTGTGACAACCTGGGGTGGCAAAGAACAAAATCACCAGAACAAAGGATATTGACATTCAACCAGAAAGCAAGAGTTCAATTGCCTATTTGTAAAAAACAAGAACACCACATTTCAAGTGTAACTACAGACTGTGTAGGAAGCAGAAATTGGGCAATATTGCAGATACATACACTACTCAGCAACGGCATAATCCACATTCACCTAGCCTTGTCTTATTTCAAGGAGCTTGAAAATCAAGTAAAATACTAATCATAATACTAACCAAAGGAAAAAAAAAATCAGAATGAAAGCAAAGAATCACAAAGTCCCTCAAAGAATAAATTAAATAGTACAATAAGGAAATTAAAGCAACTTTTTTCCCTTTAATCTACTTGTTGCAAGGGCAGTGCTTCAGCTTTAGACACATTTTTCCTGGAGCTGGGTATAACTTTGACAGTTCATTTATGGAGCTAAATCTTGGTGGTGCACTTGGAGGAATAAGAGACAGTTCAAATAAGACTAATTTAAGCAAAGCTCTAATTGAAAACTTCTATAGACAAGAAGCCTTTATTCTCAATAAGGTTTCTGAGCAGAAAGGGGCACAGTACTGAGTACACCCAGGKGCACGCTCTCTTATGCAAAAGTTTGTGTTTTCCCTCCTTGCAGACTTTCAGATTAGGAACAAAGGCACAAATTTCTGACCTTAATGGGAAAAATCCAAAAGCCAGTAACAGATCTATTTAAAGGGATCTGATTAGGACATCACCATGAAAAAAGGGACTAGAAATAATGGGAAACAAACAAGTTATTGTCCAGTGCCATTATGACCAAGTATGAAAAACCCCTTGATTCCTTATCGTGTTTTTGTATTTTAAAGGAATTTCTTAAAATGCACGAAAATGGTACTTAAGGTAACCAATACATTAAGAAAATGAAATGGCTAACATGACACCTCCTCTCAGCACAGTGATTATTAATTAATGTTTTCTCATGTACATAACTTTTAAGTGACAGAAGATTCAGCCTCTTGTATAGTATCAGGGTTTGTACATTAAATATTCACCTAAGCCACATCTGCCAGAAAAAAAAAAATAGGGTAAGGAACCAAGAAGTCACTAAGTCACAAGGGTAAAGTGCCTGAAGTTACAAGGAAATTGCCTATGAATTGGCCTGCGTGTGCTGACTCAGGTAGAGATAATTAGGTTACAGCACATATTATTTACATGTAACTTTTTTTTTCCCTTTGAGAGACAAGGATTTTTCTGTTGCACTACCTACAGATGGCATGGATAACTCAGCTATGTTATCAACTTTAAAAAAAGAAAAGACCTCAGGGTATAACATGACTTTCTGTTAATAATTATGTTCAACAAAAAAAATACTGCTTCACTGTTTTGGCTTAAGCAGTAAGTATATGACTCAAAATCCATCTATTTTAAGATATCGAAGCATCTAACATTGCAGTTTCAACACTAAGAGATTAATCAAAATTGGTGTTATTCCTGAACTGAGGTTAACATACTGCTTCTCTGTGACACGCTTTTTCTTCATTCAGTATTCTGCTTTCACATAGTATTTCAAATTGCTTATAGGTTCTGTGTTTTGACTAAATTGTTAACAGTGGTAAGTCAGAGATTAGAATTTGTGTAATAATCTACTTTGTTTCAGTGCCACAGAAAATGCTGTAACAGTTTTGATGGCTATTGTATCTATCAAGAATGATTTTATCACTTTCCAACCATTTCAGACTTCATAATTTAAGTATAGGTTTAGAAATACTTCTCTAAATGTGCCACAGGCTAGGACAGTAAGCACCTCTATGCATTCCTAACATCAGAGAGTAGAAAAAAGAAAATCATTATAAATCTATGAAAAATGAGGCAGCATATGCAGAGAATTAGCCTAGTTAGCCTAGTTATGGCAAACACGAAATTTCCTTCTCAAGAAAACGTTTTTTCTTCTATTTTTAATGCATTCCAAAGCACAAAGACAGTGTATGTGAACATTTTCTCCTCCATTTTCACAAGTATATTACAAATATAGCATAGTACATGTCTGGATAGCAATAGAGATATTAAGAAAATAGACACTATCTAAATCCCATTAGGAATAAGAAGGCACCACTGATTTGAGGTTGTGTCCAGACATCACCCAGTCCATTTTATTCTCGTTTCTAGCTTTCAAGCCAACGTTTTTTTCTGATTAACCTATTGAGACCACTTCTATTCTGGTTTTCTCACCACAAACAACACACATTCATAGTAGTATTTCATCATGGAGAGTTCATTCACAGTGTAAGTTGACGGCACAGATTCCTTCTCCACCTGAAAAAAAGCAGCAGTTTTCAAAACACCTTAATTACAAGAACTATACAAGTTTATCTTAATAAGAAAGAAATCGCTATACATACTAGATTTCAAGGCCCATCTATACACTTTTTAAAAAATGAGGAAACAATTTGCAACCCACTTACAAACATTTAATTCTCCTAGAAGTTGTAAGTATATGCCATTACGTTGAACTAAATTTAAGATTTATTCAAAGGAGTTTGCCTGGTTTATACCAATACTACTCATTGCAGACTACAGCATCTTCTTACCTCTAGATGGAATCCATATTGCAGTATAACATTTTTTATATCCTCGTAGCTTAATTCTATAGAAAGTTCATTTCCCAAGTTTTCAAAGTGGTAAAGGAGAGGACCTAGAGCACAGAGATACAACGGAAATGGCAATTAAAAAGACAAAAATGTTTTAAAAATCAAAAGCACATACTGAAAGTGCAAAGAATGCTTATATCCAGACTCACATATTCAAATACAGACAAAAGAATATATTTCTGTCACTTGAATATGATTTTTATAATAAATTTCAGAATCAATGCRAAATGAAAACAAATTACTTCAGCTGCTTATTCAACAATGAAATCTCATTTCCTACCAGATTGTGTTTTCTCTATCTTAAAACTTCTTCAGTCTAGTATTACTGCTGTCTAGAACAGAAGGCAGGACATGCTATGGTCTACTCAGGAGTCTGCTTGGATTCTGTGACTGGCCAGGCCTGGTGTAGTGACTGACTGACCAGTGACTGACCAGTTTCTATTATATAAAATGTTTAACTCCTCCATTTTGTCTGCCATTCCTTCACCATTGGAGACTTAAATTAAGCCTCTCTTCTTTTGAGCCAAGGCATACATAAATCTCATTCCCAAAACTTCTGCTTAGAAGCACAGTACAGATTAGACAATAGATTAAGAAAAAAAAGGCGAAGATGTATTTACACACAGAAGTTCTATTTTCTTAGAAAAACAGTAAAAAAAAATACAGGACACTACATTCACCAAATAACAAAAGTTTGATGCATGAATGCAAAACCTGCCACTGGGAAGATTTACTTCTCTATTGAAAAATCACATGGTGTTGATGTGATTTTAAGTAGCAAACATCTGGACATATTCTGAACACATATCAGGTAATTTCTAAGCCCTAGATATTTCTACCTCTGAGTTTTCAGCACAGACACATTCATCCCCACAACTCTTTTCAAGTACTAGATGCCTGTTATGTGATCAAACGTAAGTCAGGGCTAGCAGGAAGAGAGCTTGGTCACACTTGCCTACATTTATCCATATTCCTCCAGGCTTTAGTATTTTCCATATAGTATCAATGTAATCAATAACGTTATGTGCAGTGTCTATGAAAAAGCAAGTTGCTATGCAGTCCCATGTATCTGCATAAAAAGAGCAAATTATACAGAGATTAGTTTCCATGTTTCTACCCCCGTAAAAGTTCTTCATTTAACCCCAGTATTTGTTTATAAATTCAGCATTACCTTCACCTAACAACAACTGAAGGCTCTTAATTTCATTTACAAGTAAATAAAGTTTTTTGGTTTATGTTAACAACAGGTAAGTTTGGGTTCGTGTGACCTACATATATGTGTGTGTGTATATATACACACATACACACTCTAAAATATTATACATATTTATTATTTATGCATTTTATAAAACTGTTCATACACATTATATAAAATGAGATATATTTGTATTATACACTGTAAAATGTAATTATTATAACACATTTTATATAAATGAAAGCCCAAGTGTGCTATTACTCACCTGTCCTATGAACTTCATTACTACAACTGTTAGAAATACAACTGCAAAAATACCCAGTGATTTTGGGCCTCTCTAGTTAATATCTGGAGCAATACAAGTCTGTACACTAAAGCATACTTTCACAAATCACATAGCTTTAAAACATTTTATTCATTATCTGAATATTTCTCCAGCTGTTTTTTTTTAGTAGTGACTTTAACAAGCAGGATCTTTTGAAGTCTACCTTTTAAAGCATGAGTCTCCCTGTTTTTCTCTAAACATGTATCCTTGAAATTGCAAAAGTTCTAAGTTCTGTAAATAAAAAAATTAAAAGTCTCAATTTATGCCAGTATCAGATGTTCTAATGTAAGACAGAACCCTCAGAAAATTAAGCAACTATAAGGAAGGCTCCTACAAGAAAATATCTGGAAACCTAGCTGCATAATAAAGGGCAGATCAATAGCTATATAATCCTGGTGAAAAATTGTTATGGGTCTAATAGGGACAGAAAGGTAGAAGCAGAACATCGATGTCTGAGGTGATCATCCAATACTGTGCAAGGAAAAAGTAGTGACTTCTAAATAGGCATGTATTAGAATATTAGACTACATACAAAAGAACTGAGTAAATGCTACCCTTGATGAAATCCTAAATATGTAATTGGTAGAGTGGGCACTAAAGATAGTCTTCTGCAGGTTAATTCAACATTAGGTTAGTCATAAAACATTACTTCATAGCTGCAATGAGGACAGCACAACTAACTTGGTATCACAAGAAAAAATGAGGTTATTTGTACTGACAGAAGTCTCAATCTTTGATAATTATCATCCCCATAATGTGCCTCTGAAATATTTACCATTGTCAGTCAATAAGTATATATTTTTTTCATTTATAATTTACTACTACTGAACAGTTTGAATCAACAAAAAATTACTCATATTTCTATTTTTTACACTAAAGAAGTGACTAGTTACATTGTTCCCTTTGTAACATCACTTTTCTAACTCAGGTAAACCTTTCCATAATACCACTATGCTGTCTTGTTCTGAAAGAGACCACTGCAACAAAGATCTGTTAGGCAAGGAGGTGTCCATATTTTTTTATAACTCAGAAGAAAAGAAAGCTGATTTGGAGTAAGAAAATCTTGCTACAGTTAGTACTTTTTGCTCAATGCTTGTAGATACAGTTCCCTTCTATTTGTAATCATTAACTGTCCCATAACAAATACTCTGAAGATACAGGTACATGGATAGCCTAGAAGTTTACATTTACTCACTGCTCTCGGAATAGATTTCTTGAAAATCCCCTGCTGTCATAGAGAAGTTTGAACCAGAAGGAAGACTGTGAGGATCAACATCAGGGAAATAAATTGGACGTATCTGATCAGCAGATCTTCTGTTATTGCTGAACTGATGAATCCAGGGATAAAGCTTACATGAGTTAATTTCAGAGCATCTGCAAAATACAGAAATCAGCACAATTCAGTTTCAACTAATTGCTTATCTATTATCCAGAGATGTAGGACTCAAAGAATTTCACCAACATCCATTGGTGTTGATAAAGTTCTTGCAAAAGTTACACATTTTCTAAAGGAATTTTATCTAGTTCATAACACTTCAGACTGCCCATCTATTTATGAACTGATGAAGAAAACTATTTTATTCTCACACACAAATTATCACCAGACAAGAAGTGCCTTTTTTAATTTAAAAATCTGCTTTTCCCACTTTTTACCATTTTCCCCGACTTATTTTTCCACTGCAAAGAAAATGTACATGATTCTTTTGTAAGATTAATGAAATTTGTGATTTAGTATATTCAGTAAAGCTAAGCCTTTCTGGGTCATATTTTTTTTCTATTAAAAAAAAGAGAAAATTAGTAACATTAGTTCTGTGAATTTTATTGGAAACATTTGTTCTCATTCTAGACTTTTCTGTCTTTTCTGAACCATAATCATAGGGTTTTGAAGCACAGCAGAACAAAAGCATTTTTCAGATGCTAACTGAAAGGATGCTTTTAGATTTCAATAAATAGATTCCATTTTGCAAAGCATAGTAGTTTTGCACTAGATGTCATTTTAAGTTAGTAACATCTGGAGTGTTGCAATTATGCAAAGTAAATGTGTCTTTGTAAAATAAAATTTGTGGGTTGACATGACCAACTAAGTCAACTCTTATTTTAAAAAGTGATAAAAAATAGCATTAAAGTATAAAAAGCAGCTTTTCCCACAGTCCTGTGAAATCAGTTTGTAATTAAAAGAACGGCACCATTTTCTTTCAGAGATAACAGAGGCATCTGTCCCACAAAACACGTATCAAACACTTCATGAACTGCAAGCAATCTACCAGGTTATACAAAGTGCACTCTTTTGGCTGGTGGATAGGAAACATCTGCGGTAAAGTCTTTGAAATAACATTTTTTACCTTCTTCATGTCATAGTTCATTTTATCAGAAAAAAAAATATACAAAACCAAGCTGTATTAGAGTAGCAGTATACTGTGCTCATCAACTGTCTCCATATATAATGAATAAATATCAGATATATGCAGTCAGTCAGAGAAAAAACAGCAGGGGAAAAACCCTGATAACACGGGCATCATTTTCTTCAGGAAAGGCATTTCTATTTTGGTTAAAAAAGAAAAACAAAAAACAAAACAAACAGAACCAAAAAAACAAAACAAAAAAGCCAGAACACGTCATGTCACATCCCCCCCCCCAAACCACAACAAAACCCACCGAAAAACCCCCACATTGGTTACCACACAACTTGTGTTGGCCATTCTCCATATGCGCCCAGTCAATTTGTATTATCCTCAGAACATTTTTCTTTAACAACTGAAACCTCCCCAAAAGCAAAGTAAAGAAAATAAGAGATCTGAGTAGATTAGAAAGGATTTTTTTCTGAGCTATAAGGGAACACACACCTCCCTGTATTTTTTTTTCCCTAGCACAAAGTATATTCATGTAGACTTTGTAACAGTTCCAAAAGGAATTCCCAATTTAATATAAAAGACCAATCCCTCTTCATATTCAATCTTGAAAACCTCCCTTTCTAGCTTCAGTAATTTATACTTCAGAACTAAGTACTGCAGTCCTTTACAGTTCCATCCTTCCAAAAAGAGATATATGATGTAAGTTATGTTATAAAAATATAACATCTTAGTAACTGTAACACACTTCACTTTTTTCCATAGGGGCAGGGCATTTACTGTTCAACATTGAGTCAAAAAGATGGTTCTGGAAAAGATGGGTAGGTCAAATCTTACTTCTGACCACTGATTTAAAGATAAAATGCTTAATTGTTTTCATCCTAAGGCATTCATGGACATGCAACAAATACAACTAAGCAGCCTTCTCAAAGTGTCAAGATTTATCTAAAATTACATTCTTTCCAGAAAGTAAGGATTAGCCAATTATTAGCATGAATTCACTGGTATTAATTAAAGCCTTTTTAAACTAACCCTACTCTGACTTGGGTACAAAGTGATTTTATATTACTTGAACTGAACTTTCTCAAATATTTGTAAGTGGAATTACTGCTACTGAAGGGCTGTTGGACTGAGGCTACAGACCCCGTGCTCTGAATCTCCAGCTGCAGCAAACAAGAAGTCAGCAATCAGCTGCTCGTGCCTCCTCAACACAGATACCACCCTAGTGTTGTTTCCCCTCCAGACAGATGTCAAAGAGAAGTGGTGTGTGTCCTGTGGCTCGAGACTGCCTGAAGATTTTGGTATGTTTTCCAGAGGCAGGAAAACAGATTACGGTTTTCACAGTTTTTGCTCTTCCAAAATATGTAAGAAATGAAGCGTGTCTGTACATCACCAATGATCACCTCTGCCATCTGTCATTATATCCAGAAATTATCTAAACACCAGAAAAATACACCAGCAACAAGAACCTTACCCATACAAGAAAAAGCACAATGTCCCATACAAGGACTGCAGCAGCCTTGGAGCCATTGTAGCTTAACTGCTCCAGGGTCACTTTATTTTTAATTAGAGCTTCCTCAATGGAATAATGCACTCTAATTAATTTCAAATACTTATAGCGACCACAGTTAGGGCTTGACGCACTCTCTATACAACATCCCATGCAACTCTATCCACAGTAACAAAAGTTCACAATTCAAGAGAATTAAGCTTTTTTACATGCGTAAAAATCAGCAGATCCTACATCTAGGAGCCCACTGTAGTAGTTGGCTTCACGCTCAATATAGTACTTTGTCTTCCTAAAAATAAACCAAGGTCAGAGAAAGAACGTAGATCCAAACCATTTGGACATGTTAGCAAAATCCTCATGCTTTTATCAACTGAAAACAAAAATTAATTAAATTAAGACTGTAGTTGAAAACTAATTTGCAAAATCCTCCTTTCTTACCACTCTCCCTTAACTGGTATCTTCAGCTCATATTGATCATTGCTGTTTCTTCCAGTTCCAGGAAGGCAAACATCCATTTCAGAAGGCTAACTGGGAACAGCCACTTAAGACTAAAATGAAAGATCCCAAAAGTCCCTAAAATCTGCATAATAGACACTCCATGCCCACAATTAGATCTGGCAGAAAGGAACTGACTGAAATAGAGAGTCAGGTTAGCAGTATTCTTTTCCATGCTAACAATGAAACTTGTAACTGATAACTTGCCCAGCAAAGATGAAGATTACAGCAGCTGAGCAACACTCAATTTTTTTCTAAAAGCATAGAATCATAGAATCATTAAAGTTGGAAAAGACCTTTAAGATCATCGAGTCCAACCATCAACCCAGTACCCATGCCCACTAAACCATGTCCCGAAGCGCCACATCCACACGTTTTTTGAATGCCTCCAGGGATGGTGACTCCACCACTTCCCTCGGCAGCCTGTTCCAATGCTTGACTACCCTTTCGGTGAAGAAACTTTTCCTAATATCCAATCTAAACCTCCCCCGGTGCAACTTGAGGCCATTTCCTCTCTTCCTATCGCTTGTTACTTGGGAGAAGAGACCAACACCCACCTCGCTACAGCCTCCTTTCAGGTAGTTGTAGAGAGCGATAAGGTCTCCCCTCAGCCTCCTGTTCTCCAAGCTAAACAACCCCAGTTCCCTCAGCTGCTCCTCATAAGACCTGTTCTCTAGACCCTTGACCAGCCTCGTCGCCCTTCTCTGGACACGCTCCAGCACCTCAATGTCCTTCTTGTAGTGAGGGGCCCAAAACTGAACACAGTATTGCAGGTGCAGCCTCGCCAGTGCCGAGTACAGGGGCACGATCACCTCCCTACTCCTGCTGGCCATGCTATTTCTGATACAGGCCAGGATACTCTTATATCTAATCTAATACTGTTATATCTAATCTAATACTGTTAGCAAGTCTAATGCATATACACCTCTTTGCTAAATATCCTATATAAATAGGAAACACCACATGAGCATTAGATGCTAAGAATGATTACTATCGTAAGCTAAGCATGGATCTTCAGGAGAATTCCACATACATGCCAAAGACTCATTATTTAAGGAAGACAAAAAACACTTCATCAGAGGTAATTGGGGGTTATGTTAACTTTCAGATTTGAACCACTATGACAGCTGATCAGTGCTCCCAAAGATGGGAAATGAATACTTTTATGCTGCTCTGAATAATTTCAAAAGTTCCAAAGAGTGTAAGAGCCAGCAGGGCTGTATAGCTAAGGACGAGAAGAATGTGACCTCCTTTCAGTAGCTACAAGGCATTAGATCAGCTCAACTGTAACATGTAATTTCACCACCAGATGAGAGTCATTTAAAAATAATGTATGCAAAAGAACAAATAACCCTCTAGCAAATATCTTCTTTTCATCATTGACCACTACAGTTTTAAGCAGACATGCAGCAAACATAATACACAGTGTTTTCCCCTTGTTGTTTTTGAACAGTAAGCTGTAACAGATTTAAGATCATCACAGTCTGCTGCGGACAATCAGTCTACAAACAGGGCTCCAAAACATCATGATAATATAGAATACAAGCCAATAGTTTAGGYGTTTTCAGCAAATGTGTCATTTCAGATTGAAGAATGAGTGAACTGGCAAAATCTGTCTCTCTGAACTTGTACCAACTGCCCCAAAAAACAAAACACCCACCCAGACCTCTTTCATACTTGCCCACCCATAGTCTTCCACCTTCTTTCTTAAAAGAACAGTTGCATTTGCTGCCTCTTTCCTCTCTAACAAGTTCATTATGAAACCAGTAATTTTCAATGCAAGTGACAGAATACCAAATACAGAAATGTCACTCTAAATTAAACATAGAAAGTGAAATTTACTGCATTCAAATATAGTACCTCAGCTTAACTGTAGAACTATTAACTATATTTTAGCTGTTACTCAGTGACAGGACTTGCTTAAGAAGTGGTTCAGTGGTTGTTTTGCATGTCAAAACAGAGCTTAAAATTTTAGTATGGAATGTAATACTTTCTTTAATGGGTTTCCTCCGTTACTAATCACTACCACTAAGTACCATGCACATATTAACTAGTCCATATTTGACACTGGTGAGATAGTGTGCATTTTAAAGAAACAGATGTGAAATAAATCGTAAAACCTATTTAAGATTATGCAGAAAATCTGTGGTACAATCATTGAGATTTTAAGTCTCATAATTTAACAGTCATGCTTCCTGCTATAATTTTAGTGACTGAGAGACAATGCTTCCCTCCCCCATTTATCCCACTGATATTTTTTTTCATTAAAACATTCTAAAAAGTGGTTATGTGTGTTCTGTGTTAGGACTTACAGATCTATTCTTGTGAGTTTTATTTATTCAAGTTTTTATCATTTATAATTTTGCCTGCCTAAGTTTCAATCAGCAAGTAAAACATAAGCTATGTACCTGTTGAGTACAAAGTTAGAAGAAAAGAGCATAAAGAGGCTCCATTCATTTCCTTGGCAAGCATAACCGAGCATAGCTATTTCCCACGCCAATCTACCTAGCCCAGCACCAGGTACCAGGATATTAACTTTGGAGAAATCCCTGCAATAGAACAAAAAATAATAGTTAAGTCTTTATCCGATACCTCTTAACAAAACTTACAGAGGGCCAGTCAAACATTTTTTCCCCGTATACTTAGATATTATAATGTATTTCCTGTATTAATTTACTTTTTAAATGCAAACTGAGCCAGTTTTGATCAGATTGGTTAATTGTACAGTCAAAATAATTCACAGAAAATTAATTAAAAGAACATATACAACCCTCATTCAGAGTACAGATCGTAATTACAAAACCATCTTCTTTTCCTGAAAACTTTTACAGTTATCAAGCTAAAAATCTCTTAAACTAATTGAAGAAAGAACATTATCGTATAGCACCATTTATTTTTCTACGAGGCACACTGATAACTAGTAAATATTTTAGAAATCTTCTTGGTTACATCGCATGAAAAATAAACAAGTATTTTGACATCAGAAACACAAAGCAAACAACACTTCTATAACCCAATGAGCAATTCAGACTGTAAAAACCTTGAAGTAGTTACATTCTCAGCAACTGTGGGTTTTAAATATGCTGTTCACCGATTTCACTGAAGCACATTAAGTGACATAACATTTCCTACATCGAAGTACACTGCAGCTCTCTAACCCTTCATTTCCCATAACTAGGCTTCGAGTTGAAGATGACCAGAAGACATCCAGCCTCTTTCAGGCAGAAAAGGCAATATATATGTATTCTAACCATTAGACTTCCATTACAATGCAATCAAACCTTCACTCAAAAAACAAAAAACACTCCCATGCCAAACTGAAAAGATGCTTCATCTAAAAAGAAATAATTTTTCAGTTTCCAGTAGTGAACAAGATTTCATAATTTCATATACCAAAAAAACAAGTATGAACACTCAGACCACCCTCCCTTTTGCGTGTTACCTTCAAAGACAAAACATACGTGTATCAATTTATATGCAACTAAATGAAGGAAGCCACAATCAGCATTTCCAAACATATGATGAAAGCAAGCAAAATGAAAAGCCTTTTACTACATAAAAAGTCAGGATGCCAAAAACGGTTCAAAAGAGTTAGCATGCTGCATAAGCATGAAGATGAGTGAGGGAGTTATGTAAATTCTGAAAAGTAGTACATTTCTGAAGACTATTACCCAAAAACAAAAGAAAGCATTATTGTTTTCTAAAGGCCACACAAACTAACAAAGCAGCCTTTTGGTTTGCGGCTCCATCATGTAATTAGTGAAGCCTCCCAAATGGAAAATCAAAGTTCTTCTCATTCCTGATTTTCATTTTCATCCCATTATACTTTAAGATTCTTTGTTTGATTAACAAAAAGCAGGAAATCAAGACTTTGCTATTACTTAAGAGCACTGCTGTGAAGCAATGGTTCTCCTTACCTCTCTTCTACAAGGAAAGCCAGAAGAAAGCTAGCCAGGAAGTCTTACTGAAAAAAGAAAGATTGATTCAGGGGAAAACTACTTGCTCAAGACAGAATTTTTGAAAATAGGGACCCAGAAGGAGAAGGAACAAGAAAATCTACTTTCTGGGAGAAGCTAGAAAAACCTCAATCTTACAGCTTTTTCTATTCATAGTGGTATATCTATTCACTGTTATTCCAAATGTATTTCTAACCTAATCTATTTCTTCATTTCCTTATAATTTAACTCTATTTATGAAATATTTAGACTAGCTCTACACAGATTTTTGCACCCCCACATGGACACTTCTACAATGAGTGGGTTGAAAAGCCGTATTCCACTTCCAAGATGATTATCATACATCGATTAGAAAAGACAACTTTCTTAAAACAACCTAATAACAAGGAGCTATGCAGGTGTAATCACATTTTGAAATCTGCATCTTTATTCATCCTAAAACAAGATAAAGCCTCTAACAGGCAAGTGAGTTGATTTTAAAATGCTTGTAATTGTCTTGTATCTTTTTATTCATAATATAAAGCTTTTGTATCTCTGAACTAATTTTCCCAATTCTCTCTTAGAAAATAGTTGATTTTAACTGCATTTTCCTTTGCACCATTATAAAGGGATTGAAGTCTGTCTGGAAACTTGTTAGCAATTTAATTTCTATCTACCTCTTCATATGAGTTGCTAGAGACTGGTGCTGGCCACCAACTTCATTTCAGCACACAGAGCACAGCTAACAGGATACAATATAATCAAATCCGAGTAGACTAAGATTAACACTAACCTTCCAAAACGGTTCAAGAGCATCTTTTTAATCTATAGCAGAGAAATTATGTATGTGGCAAACTTACTGTATAACAAGTAGTGACTGTTGATAGTGTCCTGCTATCAAAAAAAATGGTCAAACACCTTTTTCTTTTCAAGACTTAAATGGAATTGTTAGTGATAAACTGTTGATGAATTTAAAAAAAATATTATGCCAATTTTTGAATCATTAGAACAGCTAAAAAATTTTAATTGCACAGAAACTGCTTTTTTAATGGCTAAACAATAAGAGAATTTAGGAAGCTAGAAAAATCTGCTTTCCTTTGGTGGATATGTAATTGCAGCAGCAGCAAAAACAACTGAAAAAAAAACCCAAACTGTGGTATAACTCAAGGTTATCCACAGTGAAACTAGCCTTGAACTAGCCAGCAGCAGCAGGATTTCTATGACACAGATCTCAAACTGGTTAGGAACATAAATGGGTATCCAACAAGTACCCATTAAAAACCTGTGGGGCAACAGGGAAGAAATATCGGCCTATTAACCTGGCAGGTGTGGGGAGAGTAGGCTGGCCAAAGAGCAGGGAAGAGAGCTGCATGGTACTGTTTGCCTCAACTACTGAAACTGCAGCAGTCTCTTAAAAAGACAGTGGAGAAATGCCAGCAACCGCTAAAATCCGTCATGCCATTATCATACTGCATTTTGCCGTGTGGTCTCTTTTCAGCTTTTAGAAGTTCAATGCCATTAATGAAGATTTTAGCTTGGTGTCCTTTTTTAAGGGAAAAACTATACTCGATAAAAATAGAGGCTTCTTATTTTGTGCCTATTGTGCTTTAACAAAAAAATGATGGTGCTGAAGGGGTAAACTGAAGTTCGGCAAAACAAAAATTAGTGTTTGTGATCAAACACAAGCCTCATTTTCATAAACTAAACACTGCAATTCAATGTTAACTAATGATAATAAGTGATAAGAAATATACAGCCAATACACAGAAGATCAGTGGAAACATCAGTATAGAATCACACTGTGGGACTCCTTTCCTGATGTCTTATCTCTGTAACGTTTGTAAATTTAGATAGTGAACAGATCCAATTCTCAGTATAGTATTTTTCATTATTTCACTGTAATCATATTTTCAGAATTTTTTTTAATGACAGCTACTTTTCAAATAAAATAATGAAGGTAGCTAAAAAGTACAATCATTTGAAGAGCAATTCTTCTCCAAACTTAGCAGTGAGGTTTATATACTTCCATGTAGAGACCTGCAAAGCCTTCAGTGGACTGCAATAACACTGAAGATACAGTTCACTCTTAAGTCCAACATTTAAAGCAAAGTTTAGGGTAAGCACAAATTTTGACGATATTAAAAACCCTGCAAGGACAGATGTATTTTATATAAAAGTTAAATAAAATTAGTATAAAGCAAAAATTTTATCATCACTATAAATTTGACTAAGCGCATTCAAGAAGTATAGCCAAGCTCAGCCTTGGGACTAATAAACTATGTTCTTCAAATAAAAAGGAAACTAAGCACTGGTGACTTCTTTTGGGCTGTCCTGCCAGTATCCGGGAAAATGCAATCAATTGCTGGACAGAATGATAGATTTAAATTTCAAGTTACAGGTGGTTCCAGAAGCCAAGTTAATGAATAAAAGAAAACTCTGGAGAAAATACCTAAGTTTATCGTTCTTGGATATGCAATGATAATTAACTAAAAGGTTAACCATTTCTTTGGTTCCTTTTGGACAAGAAGCTGACGATCTTTACATCCTTTCACGTACGTAGGAAGGGTAACAGCAGAAGTGAAAGAAATAAAGACAACAGAAGGGGAATTACAAAAAAAACCCCAAACATATCAGTATGCTTATTTAGATTTTCAACTTAATGTTTCCCCATAAAAAAGCTTTAACACACACATTCCATCAAGAAATAAAAACGTATCTATGTTTTACTATTTTCTCCTACAGAAAGCAGTGATCATGGTTCATCCAAGAAATCCAAGAAATTCAAATGGCTTCATCAAAAGGTAGACAACATTATAGAGACCCTGTGAGCTGAAACACAATTAAATTCCAGCATGAATAATGCAGGAAATCTAAAAGTTCCTCAGGAAGACCTTATGTCATGGGACTTCACTTAAAACTGCTTTGCTGATCCTACTAACAGATCCTGTGTTAAGGTGCTAAGCAGAAAGAATGAATTATTTCTGAAGAGGAATGGGAGGCAGAAACAGCTTTTGCCATTTTATTTTTTTTTCAGATGACAGTCTTGTCAGAAGACTGGACTGAAACACAAGATAACACTAGCACTTCTCACAAGACTGTTCTAATTTACAGCTGCTTTCAACAATTGCTTGTATCTCTTCTGTTTCCCAGAAGAGCAAGCATATAGAGCACTTCCACTTCTTTTCCTATTCTTTGCATACCAACTGAGCCAATACATGCCAATCTTGCAAAGAGCAGCAACAACACAACACATGCATGGATGGAGTGAAACGTACTTGAATAGTTTCAAAAAATTTAAACTCCTTTGTCACATGATTCCAATGGATGGAATCAATAATGTTAAAAAACAATGTTAACTAGAAACTGAATGTACAATTCCACTGAAGCCATTAAAAAGTAAAAGGTGACTCATACTGACAGTTTTAAATTTAAAAATCTTTATTTCTCCATCTTTTTCAATGCAAAATATATCTAGACAAAGCTGTTTTCATCGCCCATTGCCAATAATACACTTTTTCTCTAGCACTTTCATTTCACCATCTCAGGAAACTTTTGTAGCACAGAGTGCTGAAGGGAACTCTAAAAAAATGCAAAGCTGCACTCTGAAGTTCCATCTACAGGCCGCTGCATTAGTGGCCACAGCCAGTCCTCTCCAGACTTTGCACCCACTATTGACAACAGCCAGAATAACTTCACTATGGTCAGTTAAGGCCCTGTCGATCCCTTCAAACAACGGATACCCTCCAAAACTGTAAAAAAGGCAGCAGATTGACCAGCCAGCCTGCCCTGCTAGGGAAGTTACTTCTTGCACAAGGATGAGGTGGCACTGCCGATTAAGCCTGATAATACACAAAGAGAACAGGCCCTTCTAAACAACTCTGCTTCTTGCCTCAAAGAGGTAAGTACACCAAAGTAGGAGAGCCTCCGGTCACTAGGAAAAAAAAGCGAGCTGACGACAGTACGTAACAACACGTAAACAGAGAAAAGGTTTTACGGAAGTGCTATGACAGCTCCATAATGATCATGAATATTAAACTTCTAAGTAGGTATGTATGTAATACACATTTTATAAATAAAACAAATGTTTCATTTGACGAACTCAAACTTGTAGTAGAGACATTTGATCTTTCCAGTGACGTTTTCCGATTTCTGTACAGACAAAAACCACCCAACTGGTATTTCAGAGCCATCACAACAAGGACAGAAGCACTGTCACATCAGTTGTGTTTGACAACAACAACCACCACCAGAATTCCTGGTGAAGAAGCACAAAGCTGTCAACTTCAGATTCTCCCAATCTGTTACCACATGTTGCTTCCTAATACCAACTGGAGGTTTTGAAATAGAGTTCATTGATGATAAATGTTAAAGTCAAGACTTTGCAACTTCAGTCATGTATCTCTTAAAATTTGACGTAAGTTACCTTTCCCATAGCCAAAATGCTTTAAAAGCTAGCATACAGAGAAAAAGGTGAACTACTACCTTGAAGATTAGAATGATTACTTTCAAAACTAACTATGACTTTTCCTACAGATCTGCACATCAGAAGTACCTCAGGTAACCTGTAGTATTGAATTCATTTTTATCTTATGTAGGGCACTATTAGTACTAAAAACATTGCAGAAAGTTCACCTTCAGATAAAACATCTTTAGTGGTGCATCGAACCTTGAGATAAGTTAGCCCAAGGCAAAAGAGAAACCAACCAACCATATCCATCCCATGTCCTGCCACCACCAACAGTCTTTACTAATGAAAATTAGAAGATGGCTAGTGGAAGGTATTTTCAAATTGGTACAAGTGCATTATTAGCAATTACTGAGAAAGAAGAAAACCCACAGTAACACCCAACTATATCAAACCTAAGTTCTGACCTGTTCCATTTACGAGCACAAAGTTCACAAATTTTCCCATTATAAGAGTGTTAAGTTTAAACTGAAATGTACTTTATGATGACTGGGCTGACTAAATGGCAGAACCATTAAATACAGAATTCTTACAGCAGTTGTATCTTCTGAGATTCTACCAGTACACTTCTACTTAAAGTTACCTAAAAAATCCCACACTGATTACTATTTTGGTGGTGTTAACAAGCCAATGCAGTTACAAAGCTACCCTCATGCAGCAAAGCTTTTTTAAGACTTGCCTTGTAACATCTGTCTGAAACCAAGGCTAGAATTAAGTATTTGCAGGGTAAATTTTGAGTGCAGTAAAACTGCGCTAGAGGTTACAAGTCTTCTTCCCTCTTTCCTCCTTCCACCATGAAGGGCAATACTTATACTTGCTGCTGTCACAAGGGTCCTTCCCTTTATCTGCAGCACACACACTCTGAAAATCTGCTAACCTGCAAACTTTACCTCACTGAGCACAACTGAGTTAACTTCACAACCTCCTGAGGTCTCTTACTTGAAAAGTTAACAGATACGCCGTTACATCAAGCTGCAGGGGGGAAAAAAAAATTATTCCTGGTTTACCTGGTATTCCTCTGTGAAGTTTATGATTATGCTCTTTTCCAACACCTTGTATTAGAAACAAAAACTTTCTTGATTAAAAAATAAATTCCACTGCATTCACAGTAATTTCTGTATTTTTATATCCCAGCTTTTCATTACTCCATAAAAACTCTGTTAGATTCGTGCAACAGTGTATGCCCACATAAAAATAAGTCTTAAAACACTATTACCATCTTTCTTTTGGAAAGTTCTTTACAATTTCACTAATGATTGGCCGGTAGCAGGAATCTCTCTCAGGCTTTCCCTCTTCGCTCCAGTCTCTCACAAATTGTTTCAAAGTGGATTTTAATTTATCCATGTCAAATGTTGAAGCTGGTGTAATCTTCCCTCTTCCCTGATTAAAGTGGGAGGGGGGGAAAAAAAAGTTAGTGGAAAATGTACCAAGTATCTTCAGTCTTGGGAAAGAAAGAAAAAAAGTAAATTATAAACAGACAAAAGCCATGCTATAAGGGCTGTTGGGAGTTTTAGCTGACAAAGCACTCATCTTTCACTCCTGGAACCAGGGCTCAAATCCAACCTAGAATCCTAAACAAATTGAGTTTGCTGGTCTCAGTTCAGCACCCAAGAGACCGGGTTCCACATCACAAAACCATACATAGTATGGCACAGCAGAGCACAATGGGTAGTCCTTATTCAGGAAAGCACCAGGGCTGAGCTAGTGCAGAGGTTGAACTGCTTACCCTGAGAAGAGGATCCCTTTAGGTACTGGTAAGGCAACACAGGAAGCTCACATTAGAGCTGCCCACTACTGTACCTTGCCTGCAGATACCAAAAAAGGACTTCAGTTTCCATCTCTGCCAGTCTTTTAAGTCTGAGTGCAATTTTTTTTGATAGAGATGTCACACTGAAAAAGCAGGTAAGTAGTGAAAACGTTTTTACAGATGGTAACGTTAAAAATACTTGGCCTATCTAACATTCTAACTGGTTTAGAATGCCATAACATATAATAACCTACAGAAAAACAGACAATACCATTTATGCTCTACAGAGTTAACTGAAAAAATAACTTTAAAATGTAACCAGGGTAGAGCTAGAAGTCTGGAGTGAAAACCTGCCTTTTTACAATGTAAAAAATTACTTTTTTAAGTGATTACTGTCATTTGCCAGATTCACAATTAGTTTTTGTACGTGTAGCTACAAGGACTAACAACAAATAGTTTTATTAAACATCAGCTCTAAAAGATGTGAAAGCCAAGAGTGAGAACATGTAAGCAAACAGGAAGTAAGAAAGGAGAAAATAAAGAAGTCAAAAGGAAAGAAAGTTGGAGGCCTAAAGGTGTGAAAAACAAATGTAGAAAATCCCAAAGCGCACAGAATTTAATTTTGAAGTATGAAAAAGTCCATTTTAACATACATCTTCTCCATATTCTTTATTTTCAAACATATGAACGCAGTCATTCACAATGGTCTGTAGTATCCCTTGATTATGATCAATGCACTTCCGAATCTTGTCAAGGTGAGGAAGGAATTGAGGAAGAAGACTCTGTTGGTTAGCTGGGAGAGATTTAAACTGCCTCTCTGTTCTGTTCACTCGTTCATGCATATTCGTTCTAAAAAGCAAGAAGTTTAAGGTCTTTAGATATTTAGAAGCAATACAAACACTAAATATAAATAATTCACTCTAAGCTACTCCAGTTTCAATTATTCATTTCTTTAGACACAGAAAGTGATCAGACTTTGCAATTCCTTACTAGAGAACAAGTTTTCAAGAATTTTTTTAGGCAAAATGTTTGTTTTAAGCTCTAGTTCTACATTACCACTCTTCTAAACATGTTGCAGTTTAAGAGGACCATTGTTTTCTTCTTGCATTTCATCATCTGCCACTCATTTCCAGCACCGGTGACCACTACCTTAATACATGGATCTACAAGATTTAATGAACCAGCCCCCAAACCCATCAAAACCAGCCAGATTGTTTCACAAACCCAATTTAAACTGAATTAATAGCTGAATGCTGTGGTAAACTTTAGCTACAGAAATAACGAGATGTGGAGTGGGAATAGGGATCCTCAAAATCAATTACTTCTGAAAGAACTGTAAAAGTGACAGCTGGACCATACCGGAGTTCTGGCAGCCACACTAAGATACTAAACTACCTTCTTTTAACAGCATATTCCCCTCAAGTATGAGTACTGTGAATATGATCATGTAACTGATCCAAGCTAAAAATAACTCTTCCACTTCCCCAAAATAAAAGTTCCATAAAAAAGGTGAAAAGGCCAAGAGAAAGAGGTCTGCTTTTTTTCTTTCCTCTTTCTTCTCTTCACCCAGAACAGTTCCGCCCTCCACCTTGTTCTAGCACTCACCTAGCCTGCCACAAAGCTCATTTAACTTGCTAACCCTGAAGGGACCTAGATAGATTTTGCTAGATTTGATTTCTGTCAGTTCAGCAAGTCAAGTTGGCTGACTACAGTCATAAGGACTCTAGAGAGAGAGGTCATAAAGCCAGGACAAGGGAAACTGCCCCTTTTGGCAGCAGCAAATCATTTTATCAGGTCAAGTCATACTGCAGTTTCTCCAACTCTTGTGTCAGCATACAGCAGCATGGACTTGAAAACCAGCCATCAGGGACAATAAGGTGCAATTGCTGCAATTTTAGTTATAACCTCAGTCTGGAAATTTTACCGGTTAATATCTCCAACATTACATATGTGCTACTGAGAAGGGCATGTTCACGGCAATAGCTACACTGGTTTAAAATGACTTTTAAGAACAAAAAACAGAGAAGGAACTGTAAGAAAAACAAACATACTCAATATAAAGCACATCAGCTTAGCTTAATATCATCTTCTTGAAAGTTTTATCACAAAAATTCTTTTAATCATAATCCTCCACCCTTTCATGTTGAACTGCAACCTTCTAGCAGAATGAACAATTCACTGAAATCAGAAGAACTACACACAAAGAATGAAGTTAAGTACTTATGTCTCCAGACAACAAGAACTTTAATGTGGACTCATGTGAAAGTATGTTATCGCCTTATTCATACAGACATTTCCAATTAAATTATTTTTAGCTACCAAGATATGTAGTTTCACTTAAATTCGGAGCTATTTCTTTCAGGCAGAGGTTATTTAATTCAATTTCTGTACTGGAAGTTTGAGTCATATCCTTTTGTTATGTGTTTACTGAAACTGAAGTGTTCAAAAGCAACCCAGAGTCACAGTTGAGCATGACGTCGAGAAACATGTTCCCAGCTTCTAAGACCTGAGGATGCAATTACATCACTGATATAAGTAAATTACAGTTGACTGTTGTGCTATTAGTAATAACTAACAAAAGTCTTTGGTATGGCCAAACTGAATTGGAGAATTCAGATTGGAAGAGACATCAAAGTATCATCTAGACCAATCTTCCGCTCAAATACTAGTCCTGGAAAACAAAACAATCCAAGATATAAAAATGGCAAACAGAAGAAATACTCTAAGTATCACCCACTCCTTCCAGGAACCTCACTGTCATGTAAAAATCATGTTTGTATTACATTGACAAAAAGGGTCCAGCACATAATGAAGATTCACATGATGAGGGTTTGTCAACTGAAGTATACAAATATGTACTGTAGCTACATCCCAAATCTGCTTCCCAAACCTGGAGTAACATAAGTCAGTTTACCAAAATACTGCACAGGACTGGACTTTTTCAGCTAGTCCTGCCACCCCGCTATTAAAGTAACTTTTGTTTCCTCATCCATTCAGTGGTGTGCTGGTTTTGGCTGAGATAGAGTTTATTTTGTTTGTAGCAGCTTGATGGGGCTGACAGACTGGCGGAGCCACACGCTGCCATCCCTGAGGCAAAGGCAGCAGGTGGAGGCTCCGCAAGAAGCAGAGGATCCCCTTCCCTCTTGCCAGCAGGCAGAAGGAGGGGACCTAAGTGACGGCGGGGAATGGAAACGGGTCCCTGCGCGGTGTGCCAGGCGAATCCCCTCCTGGCCTCCCTCACCTTCCCGGTTGCCCTTACACAACAGATATGGAACTCTGGAGCTTGAGGGCCAGGCAAATGCAGACACAGAGGAAGGTCTATCCAGGGGGTTGCCTGGGGTGAGTCAGTCAGCCCCACACATTATGACTGTCTCTCTTAAGAAAAAAAGGAGGGTAATTGTCGTGGGCGATTCCCTTCTGAGGGGAATGGAGGGCTCCATATGCTGACTGGACTCATCCCAAAGGGAAGTCTGCTGCCTCCCAGGGGCCCGGGTTAGGGACGTAACCAGRAAACTCCCCCATCTGGTACAGCCCTCTGACTATTACCCGCTGTTGGTCATGCAGGTAGGCAGCGATGAGGTTGTAGAGAGAAGTCCCAAAGCAATCAAGAGGGACTTCAGGGCACTGGGCAATCGATTGCGGGATCAGGAGCACAGGTGGTGTTCTCCTCAATCCCTTCGGTGGCAGGGAAGAACACTGAAAGGAACAGGAAAATGCAGCTAATTAACATGTGGCTCAGAGGCTGGTGCCACCAGTGGAATTTTGGCTTTTTTGACCATGGGGTCGCCAAGGCACCGGGCCTGTTGGCGACAGATGGAGTACATCTGTCTCAAAGGGGGAAAAGGATTCTCATCCATGAGTTGGCGGGTCTCATCGAAAAGGCTTTAAACTAGGTACCAAGGGGGAAGGGGATAGAGCCACGCTTGGTAGAGATGAGCTTAGGGGTGGCATGATGATGTCGGGGGTGAGATCAATAGCCCGGCTCAAGTGCATCTACACCAATGCACGCAGCATGGGCAGCAAACAGGAGGAGCTGGAAGCCATTGTGCAGCAGGACAGCTATGACTTGGTCACCATCACAGAAACATGGTGGGATGACTCTCATGACTGGAGTGCTGCGATGGATGGCCATAAGCTCTTCAGAAGGGACAGGCGAGGAACGAGAGGTGGTGGGGTGGCTCTGTATGTTAGGGAGTGTTTTGATTGCACAGATCTCAACGTTTGTGATGATCAGGTCAAGTGCTTATAGGTAAGGATGAGGGGGAAGGCCAGTGAGGCAGATAACCTGCTGGGAGTCTGTTATAGACCACGCAGCCAGGATGAAGAGGTCGACGAAGCGTTCTACAAGCGGCTGGCAGAAGTCTCGYGATTGCTAGCCCTTGTCCTTGTGGGGGACTTCAACTTACCCAGCGTCTGCTGGAAATACAACACAGCAGAGAAGAAACACTCGAGGAGGTTCCTGGAGTGTGTGGAAGATAGCTTCCTGACGCAGCTGGTGAGTGAGCCTACCAGGGGAGGTGCCTYSCTCGACCTGCTGTTTACCAACAGAGAAGGACTGGTGGGAGATGTCATGGTCGGAGGCCGTCTGGGGCTCAGTGACCATGACATGATAGCTCAGTTCTTGGTAAAGTAAGGAGGGGGTCAGCAAAACCACTACCGTGGACTTCCGGAGGGCAGACTTTGGCCTGTTCAGGACGCTGGTTGAGAGAGTCCCTTGGGAGGCGGTCCTGAAGGGCAAAGGGGCCCAGGAAGGCTGGACGTTCTTCAAGGAGGAAGTCTTAAAGGCGCAGGAGCGGGATGTCCCCGTGTGCCGTAAGAGGAGCTGGCGGGGAAGACAACCGGCCTGGCTGAACAGGGAGCTTTTGCTGGGACTCAGGGAAAAAAGGAGAGTCTACCGCTGTTGGAAGAAGGGGCAGGCAACTCAGGAAGAGTACAGGGATCTCATCACGTCATGCAGAGAGGAAATTAGAAAGGCAAAAGCCCAGCTGGAACTCAATCTGGCCACTGTTGTCAGGGACAACAAAAAATGTTTTTAYAAATATGTTAACGATAAAAAGAGGGCCAAGGAGAATCTCCTTCCCTTATTGGATGCGGGGGGGAACATTGCCACTGAGGATGAGGAAAAGGTGGAGGTACTTAATGCCTTCTTTGCCTCAGTCTTTAATAGTCAGACCAGTTATCCTCAGGGTATTCACCCCCCTGAGCTGGAAGACAGGGACGGGGAACAGAATAAACCCCCCATAATCCAAGAGGAAGCGGTTAATGACCTGCTACACCAGCTGGACACTCACAAGTCTATGGGGCCGGATGGGATCCACCTGACAGTACTGAGGGAGCTGGCGGAGGAGATTGCCAAGCCACTCTCCATCATTTATCAGCGGTCCTGGTTAACGGGGGAGGTCCCGGACGACTGGAGGCTTGCCAATGTGACGCCCATCTACAAGAAAGGCCGGAAGGAGGATCCAGGGAACTACAGGCCTGTCAGCCTGACCTTGGTGCCAGGGAAGATTATGGAGCTGCTCATCTTGAGGGCACTCACAAGGCACGTGCGGGACAATCAGAGGATCGGGCCCAGCCAGCACGGGTTCATGATGGGCAGGTCCTGCCTGACCAACCTGATCCCCTTCTATGGCCAGGTGACCCGCCTAGTGGATGAGGGGAAGGCTGTGGATGTGGTCTACCTGGACTTTAGTAAAGCCTTTGACACTGTATCCCACAGCATTCTCCTGGAAAAGCTGGCGGCTCATGGCTTGGATGGATGTACTCTTCGCTGGGTAAAAAAACTGGCTGGATGGCTGAGCCCAGAGAGTTGTCGTGAACGGAGTTAAATCCAGTTGGTGGCCAGTCATGAGCGGTGCTCCCCAGGGCTCCATTTTGGGGCCCGTCTTGTTTCATCTTTGATGTTTACATCATCTTGTAACATCTTTATCAACGATCTGGACGAGGGGATCAAGTGCACCCTCAGTAAGTTTGCAGATGACACCAAGTTGGGCAGGCGTGTTGATCTGCCTGAGGGTAGGAAGGCTCTGCAGAGGGATCTGGACAGGCTGGATCGATGGGCCGAGGCCAACTGCATGAGGTTCAACAAGGCCAAGTGCCAGGTCCTGCACTTGGGTCACAACAACCCCAGGCAACGCTACAGGCTTGGGGAAGAGTGGCTGGAAAGCTGCCCAGCAGAAAAGGACCTGGGGGTGCTGGTCGACAGCTGGCTGAACATGAGCCGGCAGTGTGCCCAGGTGGCCAAGAAGGCCAACACCATTCTGGCCTGTATCAGGAATAGTGTGGCCAGCAGGACTAGGGAGGTGATCGTGCCCCTGTACTCGGCACTGGTGAGGCCACACCTGGAATACTGTGTTCAGTTTTGGGCCCCTCACTACAAGAAGGACATTGAGGTGCTGGAGCGCGTCCAGAGAAGGGCGATGAGGCTGGTCAAGGGTCTGGAGAACAGGTCTTATGAGGAGCAGCTGAGAGAGCTGGGGTTGTTTAGCCTGGAGAACAGGAGGCTGATGGGAGACCTTATCGCTCCCTACAGCTACCTGAAAGGAGGTTGTAGTGAGGTGGGTGTTGGTCTCTTCTCCCAAATAACAAGCGATAGGAAGAGAGGAAATGGCCTCAAGTTGCACCGGGGGAGGTTTAGATTAGATATTAGGAATAATTTCTTCACCAAAAGGGTAGTCAAGCATTTGAACAGGCTGCCCAGGGAAGTAGTGGAGTCACCAACACTGGAGACATTCAGAAAACGTGTGGATGTGGTACTTCAGGACATGGTTTAGTGGGCACGGGTGCTGGACTGATGGTTGGACTCGATGATCTTAAAAGTCTTTTCCAGCTTTAATGATTCTATGATTCTATGCTTTGGATTTGTGCTGAAAACAGCATTGATAATATAAAGATGTTTTCCTTATGGTTGAGAAGTGATTACACAGAATCAAGGCCTTAGCTTCCCATGCTCCACCGACTGAGAAGGCTGAAGGTGCACAAGAAGCTGGGAGGGGGCACAGCCAGGACAGCTGACCCAAACTGGCCAATGGGATACTCCATATCATATGATGTCATGCTCAGTATATAAACTAGGGAAAGCTGGCGGCGGGGGGGCCTGCTGCTCAGGGACCAGCTGGACATCGGTCCGTGGGTGGTGAGCAATTGGTTTTGGTGGTTTGTTTTTTTTTTTTCCCCCATTTGCATCAGTTGTCTTTCTTGGGTTTTATTTCTCTCTCTCTGTTATCTTTCTTTTCATTACATATTATTATTATTATTTTTAATACTCTATTATTTTATTTCAATTATTAAACTGTTCTTATCTCAACCCGTAAGTGTTCTCATTTTTACTCTTCCGATTTTCTCTCTCCCATCTCACTGCGGGGGGGGTGGGAGGGGGGGCGGGAGGCGAGCGAGCAGCTGTGTGGTGCTTAGCTGCCTGCCGAGTTAAACCACAACAAATGTATTCAGATACAAAGTCGGGTCCCCCCCACCCTTTGTCTCATTCCCATGGGGCCATCAAGCCCTCTTATGACTCGACAAATGTCTGGAAAAACTAAAATTATAACAAAATGGCATCCATCAGCCCTATCAACAGGTCTTGCCTCTTACACAAATTAACACGTCTTTCAAAAATTTCCCCAATAATCGAAACACCGTTTGCATTTCTTTGCCAGCAGGAGCTACGATTGTTTTGAGTAATTTACAGCGTCTTAAAGCATTTTATCTTATCGTATCGGTTACCCGTAGTATTGGAAGGCGTTGATGATCCTCCGGAAATGCTCCCGCTCCAGCCGCTCCTCCTCCGCCTCCTCCTCCACCCTGGCTGCCGTGGCCGCCGCCGCCAGCGCCCTCGGCTCTTGCGGCTGCCGCCTCCGCCGCTCGTCGCTCAGCGAGGCCGCCTGCTCCACCTCGGGCTCGCCGCCCCCGCCGCCCGCGCTCTCTCCGGGCCACGGCAGCTGCTCCCGCTCCTCCTCATGGCCCCGCCGCAGCCCCCTGCGCATGGCCTTGGCCGGCGGGTCCCTCTCGACCGCGGGACACGGAGGCGGCGGCGGCGGCTGCGCTTTACGCGGCACGGCGCACGTGGCCGACATCCCCGCAACGGCTGCCGCCAATGGTCGCTCCCCGCGGGCACGCTCCCGCCCTCACTTCCGGCGCGGGACGGAGGCCGGCGGCCCGACGCGGGCCAGCCTGTCCGGGCAGTACCGCGAGACGGCGGGCGGCGGCAAGCGCAGGCGCGCTCCCGCCGGCGGTGGGCGGGGCCGGGGCCCGGGCGGGGCGGGGCGGTGRCTGTCGGCGCGGCCTGGGGCGGCGGCGGCGGCGGCAATGGCGTTGGGGGACGTGGGGAGTGTCTCTGAAGAGGATGCGTGCCGGCCCAGCTCCTCTGGACTCCTCACACAAAAACTAGAAGTTTGTCAGCTGATGAAGCGCAGCTCCCGCTTGGCCGGCCAAAGGCCTCCGCCGGGCTGGCTGCTGCAGGCTGTGGTGCGGTGGGCATCCAGCCCCGCGCAGCTGCCAGCCACAAGCAGCGGGGGAGCTGTGCTGGCAAGAGGCAGGAGCCACAAAGGGAGCTCTGCAAGTACCTCTGCGCCGGACTAAAGCCGCGTTATGCTTCCTGAAAACAAGCACGGGGACCGACTGCGGGGAGAGAAAAGCAAGGAGGCAAGTTACAGAGTGGCTAGCAATGCATGATACTAGATTTCCCCCCTTCAATAACACACTTTCACCCGGATGACAATTGAGCACATCCTCCTCCACCTGACAAAACTTGTTTGACTGCGTGCTGACACCCTCTGTGTGTCCTGCAGCAAGTCACCATGCTCCTTTCCAACTGGCTTTGAAAAGAGGCAGCTCTTACCTGGGCTGGAAACATATCCTGTGTCCCATGCCACCGCCCGGAACACCATCCTGGGCGTTGAAAAGCAAGTCCTATGGTGACATGGCACCCCAGAGAGAATTGAGTCAGACAACGGGACTCACTTCCAAAACACCCTCATAGACACCTGGGCCAGAGAGCGTGGCATTGAGTGGGTATATCACATCCCCT
>JASVER010000081.1:4210249-4248871 GCA_030449065.1 Oceanodroma leucorhoa
GGGGGGGGGGGGGAGCATAGCCGGGGCTATGGGGTGTTCTGGTATTGGCCAGAATTCTGGTATTGGTATACCCCAGCTGGCCAATGGGGTATTCTATACCATGTGATGTCATGCCCAGTTTAAAAACTGGAACGGGTGGTTCGTGCAGTTCGTTCGAAACACGTGGGGGGTGAGCAGTTGCATTGTGTATTGCCTGTTTTGTATATTCTGTTATTGTTGTTATCATTGTTATTATCACTGTTCTACTTTGTTTTATTTCATTATTAAACTGTTTTTATCTCAACCCGTGGGTTTTCCTCCGTGTGCCCTCCCGATCCTCTCCCCCATCCTACCAGAGTAGGGGGGTTGAGCGAGCGAGCAGCTGCGTGGTGTTTAGTTGCTGGCTGGGGTTAAACCACAACACCACTGAATGTCCGGTTTATCCATTCACAAAGCATTCCTAACCCATCTGCATTATTTAAATCATTCGTCTCTTCAATACTCCTTTGTATTCGGTATCACTTATATATAAGCCATTAGCCCATTAGCCTTCTGTAGAACAACACCACTTCTATCATCACCATGTTTCTAAACATACGCAAGACACTAGCAAGGTTTCCTTCGGCTATGACAGCCTGCAGTTGCAGCCAGCAGAATGTGACACGACTTCCAAAAAAACATGCTTTTTTCAGAAAAAGAAGCACAGGTTCCTGTCCTGCAGCTCTCCCCAAACACTTCACAGCTAGCACAGCCCTGGCAATCAAAAGGCATCTGCCAGGGGCAAACTAGATCCTTCCTATCAGGGGCTGTACCACCTTCAAAGCAAAAGCATTCTACCAGCATACCAACGTTGCAGGGGAGTTCTGTAAGATTTTATAATGGCACCTGAAATACTTTATCTCCCAAAGACACTCAGAAGAGTTTATTGTCTTTTCCCACTAAGGCGAGTTGTTGTAGCAACTGGCAAGAGGACATGCAATTTAGGCACCACAGGTAAGCCTGGCCAGTTTCTACAGGCCATCCATGGTATAGCCCTGCCTGCTTCTTTTACTACTTTTTTTGGGCATGATGTCAATGAACCTTCTCAATCGCCTTTGAACCTGCTGGTACTGTCTGCCTCCTATGGCAATAAATCTCAGCAGCTCACTATCTCCTGTGTAAAATACCACCTTCATCTGTGTGAAATATCACCTTAATATAATTGGTCAATCTGTTTTAAGTGAAGAAGAGTGCCCCCTAAACTAGTATTTGTACAATTTGGTGAATACTAGTTCTGCATCCACTTTACTCACAACTTTCAAGATTTTGTAAACCTTCACCTTTTTTCCTCCCTCAGTCTTCTCTCCAGAATGAAGAGTCCCAGCATTTTTAGTCTCTCCTCACAAAGTGGCTGCTCCATTCCATTGATTGCATTAGTTGCCCTTCTTTTAATTCCACTGTGGATTCCATCCAGATGTAGAAACTGGAACTGCCTAATACTGAAAATGTGGGTCCACTGGTTTTACGTAAGAGGAAAGTAGCACCATCTGTCTTGTTCGTAATACCCTTCCATACAATGCCTACCTAATATTTTGATGTAGCTCCACACTGTGGTGATGGTTTCACAAGAATTGTCAAAGACCTCTGCCCTGAAAGAATCTCACAAAACCGAGCTCATTGCCACAGGACCAGAGTTGGACTACTTGAGAAAGCCTGGTGTCATCTGTAGGCTTGAGTGATTTCATTGTTCATTCCCTCCTCTGAATCATGACTAAACTTGCTGAATAAAATCACTCAGGGACTGCCAATACTGAAATTGTTCTTCCTTCTGGGAGGAACCCATTAAGTCTCAACCCTTCGCTTCCTATCTTTCTCAATTCATAAAAGGATCCCTTATGTTCCTCTGGAACCAACATATCATTTTAGGTTGTACTCACGCATTCCTCCATGTAAGAAAATACTTCAGAAGTTTACCGAAGGGACACCATAAGCCTACGAGATCTGTGCAGGGATGGAAAAGGCAACAAACAAAAAATTTCTTCCCTTTACCATTGTATTCGGTTTGCATGGCAAGGTTTTGGTAGCAGGGGGGCTACAGGGGTGGCTTCTGTGAGAAGATGCCAGAAGCTTCCCCCATGTCTGACAGAGCCAATGCCAGCTGGCTCCAAGACGGACCCGCCGCTGGCCAAGCCTGAGCCCATAAGCCCATAAGCTACCACCCACAGTGGTAGCGCCTCTTGTGATATCGCATTTAAGAAGGGGGGGGGGAAACTGCTGTGCAACAGCAGCTGGGAGAGAGGGCTGAGAGTATGTGAGAGAAACAGCCCTGCAGACACCAAAGTCAGAGAAGGAGGGAAGGGGGAGGAAGTGCTCCAGGCGTCAGAGCAGAGATTCCCCTGTAGCCCCTGGTGAAGACCAGCGTTACAAGTGAAAAGCAGGTGTCAATCCCTCAGGGACGAGGCACAACACTCCGCAAGTGAAAGCTTTGGCTCTATGGAAAGCATGGCGTTACCATGGTGGGAGCTCTGGGACACCGACGCTAATCAAATGGGGACCCGACACAGTGCAGCCCTGTGTGGGAGTGAAGCTCAAGGGAAAGCACCACAGGGGTGGATAATAAAACTTGCACTGATTAACATACGATACATATGCAATGCCCTGTTTTGCTCATTAGTGAACTTACTGATGTAATGCAGGTGCTGCTGTCCAAGATTCACAGCTGGCCACCACGCAGGCGCCCACGCAGGGGTACGCGCAGCAGCAGGAGGAGTGAACTACTCCAGGTTACCATAACAAGGAAGTAAGACGAGGTTGGGACTCTACATACTCGGATGGGGGAGGTGAACTGTCCTAGGTTACTGTAACAAAGTCTTCTCATGCCCTACGCATGGTGAGGCAGGCTGTCCCTCTGTAGCCCAYGGAGGTCCACAGTGGAGCAGATATCCACCTGCAGCCCGTGGAGGACCTAACGCTGGAGCAGGTGGATGTGCCCTGAAGGAGGCCGTGACCCTGTGGAGAGCCTGTGCTGGAGCAGGTTTGCTGGCAGGACTTGTGACCCCATGGGGGACCCACGCCGGAGCAGTCTGTTCCTGAAGGACTGCACCCCGTGGAAGGGACCCATGCTGGAGCAGTTTGTGAAGAACTGCAGCCTGTGGAAAGGACTCAGGTTGGAGAAGTTCATGGAGGACTGTCTCCCATGGGAGGGACCCCATGATGGAGCAGGGGAAGAGTGTGAGGAGGAAGGAGCGGCAGAGACAATGTGTGATGAACTGACCGCAACCCCATTCCCCGTCCCCCTGCACCGCTGGAGGGGAGGAGGTAGAGAAGCCCGGAGTGAAGTTGAGCCCAGGAAGAAGGGAAGGGTGGGGGGAAGGCGGTTTAAGATTCATTCTTATTTCTCATTATCCTACTCTGCTGTTAATTGGCAATAAATTAATTTCCCCAAACCAAGCCTGTTTTGCCCATGATGGTAACTGCTGAGTGATCTCCCTGTCCTTATCTCGACCCATGAGTCTTTCGTCATATTTTCTCCCCATGTCCAACCGAGGAGGGGGAGTGATAGAACAGCTTGGTGGGAATCCAGTGGCTAGGTAAACTCAACCCACCACAACCATCCAAGTATTAGCTAATCTGTAACAGCTGCACCCCTTCCAAAGGGAAATAAAAACAAAAACAGTTTAAAGTCAGACGGTCCATCACTGCATTTGAGCAAATGCAAATTGAAGTATTTTTACTGCAAAATAGTAATACAAAATAGTATTTGGAATTACTTTGTCTAAAACACAGCTTTACACAGCTCTAATCTGTTTTAAGACCTGGTTCTTATATCCAGGTTTAGGACTTACTGCTAACAGTAAAGCATTACATTTCAATCACCATGATCAATTCAGCTGACACATAGTAAGTAACATAGTCCATCCTTTGCTTTTCATGTCTGTAGCTTGATTTTTATTCTGGCTGACAAAAATGTAAGAGATTGTATAGAAAATGTAAGAGTTAATATATTACTTATTCTGCAACCGAAGATGATTCAACTTCCCAGTTTCCTAGTTTATCTAAATATATATACACAAATCCTACAACAAAGTTTTAACATACATTTAGCATACCTGCTTTCTGAACACTTTAATTAGTATAATTTCAACCTGAGCTATGAAAATTAACAAGAATTATTTCATCCTTCCTCCTCCCTGAAGCATGCATTTACTGTCTAGTAGTCTATGCCATCCCAATAATCGATCTTTGCACAATACATGTACTTAATCTTGCTAGCAATACATCTGCATTCTCTTCAACATCTTACTCCCCCATCTTTTTCAAACTACCTGACTTCTTTTCAGGTTTGTTTGGGTTTTTTTAAATACCCATTCCCAACCACTCCAAACAATACACAACATACAAGCTACTTGACAAACACCACAAATGTATTTAGCAAGTCTAATTAGGTTCAGTTTTGATGTGTTCAGTAACAGCTTCAGTTACTGAATAAGCAGTATAACAGCTTATACCATCTTAAACTTACTATTGCACAGTATATAGCTAGTTCCTCTAACCATGTTTATCAGTAATTAGAAGCTCGCAAAAGTATCAGAGGTAATCACTGTCATTCCTATATGAAAATTTCAAATTGCATTCATCCATGTTCAAATATGCTTATTAATCCAACAGAACTGCATCTTTATAGTTTAGTTTTGTACATAAAAATATGTCTATATTCTTTAAAATGTATGCATTCAATCAGATTTACAGATCAGCCAAAGCATGACTGATTGAAGAAATTCTAAAGAATAATGCACTGTTGATAGTACTCAACAATATCGGAGGCTTACAGAGTTAACAGTCGCTACAAATCCACTTCTGTTGCATGAACTAGTATTATAGATGTACACATAACATCTGTTCAGTTGTCTGGCTTGCCAAGTATGACAGTCTTGGGGTGTTCAATTCATATCAAATGGAACCCAGGCTTTCTACTTCATCATGCTGTGACCGGCTGATCTAAATTTAAAAGTACACATTTAACCTGTAGTGTCATTTCTCTGTTTGCACATGACATCATTGTATATTAGAAACTAATACCACCAACATATCTGCTTTCATTGATGTTTTGTCCCACATTCCTTCTATTTCCCCCCCCYTTTTTTTTTTAATTATTTTATCATTAGATAACAGTGGATTCACCTATTATTTCAGAACATCCAATTTCAAGTAACTTAAAGTTATAGCTTATGATGACTTAGAGTAATGGACAAACATGTATAAGGACTGTAATACATATATATGGGGAGATACAGATCTATGTAATCCTTGCAGTATTTTCATATAAAAGGATTAGCTTCTTGTTAACTTGGACTAGGATAAGAAGATTCAATTTCCAGTACAATTACTTACTTCCTTCCCTCAGCTTTTTTAATTCCTGTATTATATCACTATACACACAGGATAAAAGCTCCTCTTGGGATTTTGTTCCATCCAAATAAACTAAGAAAGACAAAAGAAAATGTTTTCATGAGTTCTACACCAGTTATCTGTAATAGCAATTGGCAAAGTTTTCAGTATTCCTATGGGTGCAATAAGAAGAGATGAAAAAATAAGAAGCAAGAACAGTACCTCCCTTTTCTTCTTTCTCAAATTCATTTTACATGTTAAAAATAATACAATGGATAAGTATTCTACTTAAGAATTAATTTACAAATTTTTGTGGTATAAAATTCTCCATAAGGCTAGTGGTAATAACATTAGAACAGTAAAGCAATGGAATAATTCAGCAGAGAGGTTCCTATGCAGTGGAGGACCTCAGGTTCTTCCTCAGCATCAGGGTTTAAGCAAGTCAAGGAGGGGCAGTGAAAGGCTCCCATTCTCACTGCACAGCAAGAAATGGTGCCCTCGTCTTAGTGCTGATGAAGCAGCCACCTAACTTCTCTTTCCTCTGGCCCCCATTCCAGAAGCAGGCAGTCCAAGAGCTGTACAACTGCGAACATCACACAAGCTTATAGCAGTGCCCCATCAGCTGCCTCAGCTTTGACACTTCTCATGCAAGACTAGTGACTGTAGTGTGTACAAAAAGCACCTAGGAAGTATCTTWGGCTTATTATAGGACTTAACCAGGATTTTAATTCTGAAGAATTCTGCCAGTGCATCAGCTATTGTCTCAGAAGCTTCCTATTTGGCTATATGCACATCTGCACACATGCACACACAAACGAGCTTGTTAAATGGACCTAATTAGTGATCAGAACATTTCTATTTTTAACTTTTAATTTTAATAATTTTAATTGTTAAAAAAAAAAAAAAAAAAACAAAAAACAAGACCCTATAGACTTGAAAAATAAACCAACAAAAGGTCCAAACCTACTGCCCAAGTGCCACAAAAATATTTGAAGCTCTGTCCTATACAAAAAAAACACACAACCCAACAAAAACTGCACAAGTGCCACACTTAAGCATTTTGTAAGTTTAAAATTAAGGATACCATACCAATGTTACTTGCATTCTCTTCCAATTCATTTTTATATTTCAGATACATAGGCCACACGTGTCCATCGAAGTACCCCGGTGTATCTGCTGGCTGATAGACTCTGGTGCTACACAAAAATATATTTGCTTTCCCATGCAAGTTTTACATTTTTCCCCTAGTGTCAGCTAGTTTAATAAGAGCATCTATGCAAAATAAAAACAGGCTAGCAGGCTGCATAACTTCGAGCAAAGAAGGCTCCTTTGTTTTAATATAATCTGTGATACGAACTCTTGCTAACTAACCTATTTCTGCCAATCAAATTACATTTAAGATGAAGTAAAAGGATTTTTTTTTAATTGAAAAAAGTATTACACATAAATTAAGCTGTATTGAAAGTGTCACCAGAACAAATTACTTTTTTTCTTTTTTTATTGGGTATACAGATTTCTCAAGTTTTAAGTGACTAGTGGTTTTGTCTAGTCACTTCCAGCCTGGACACTGAAGTCCTTTAAAGGTGAGTCTAGTGAGAAACCAAGAAAGTGGAATCAACCAAAGCCAGTTGAACAGAGGATTTCTTCACTCAGCCAGCAGATTCTGACTTCGTGCACATGTATTGCTCCAAGCACACAGTACTGCTCCAAATTTGGAAGCAAGTCAGACACTGGCTCAATAATCTAAATCAGGTATATGGTACAACTAATGCACAGTCTAAACAAAGCATGCACTAAAACCACACATGAACATCGTTACTTTAACAATAATCATCATGTAGCTGTATTCAACCAAGGATAAGACTGCTCAGTATTTTTTTAACTGTTTCTCATTTTAAACATGGTTTAACTCCAATATGCAGTCAGTAATCTAAAATTTATCTGGACAAGAAATTCTCTTATCAGTGTTTGTAAAACACTTAACATTTAATATCGCTCTAAAATGCAAGTCCCTTCCCCCCTCTGCAAACCCACACATCTCTGCATGCTTATGTTAATGTTGATTAAATACCGACAGTCTTCCCTGGGAATCACAGAGGACAGATGATCTTAACAGCTTACATTTGGCAAGCAGTGAAGAAAAGCTCGTACAAAAGAACCACTCCAGGTTAGGGAGTACAGTGAGTGACCCTCTGTGAGCAATAACTGAATAACCTTACCTCCTTCTCCTTTTGCACTCTTCATAAGGAAGGGTCAAAAAATATCTTCTATTCCATAGTTCGTTAAGCGGCCTAAGATAATAATATATTTAGTTCCCTCTTCCTTTTTAGGGCAGTTTTTAATATACCAGCTTACATATTACTGCTTACTCATAATTGTATAGCAGAAAGCCTTCAACAACCAAAATATAAACGTCTTCTGTATTTTCCAGGTTGTCACATGTATTCTGCAGCTCTTCTGTCACAACACCTGAGCTTGCTGGGCTTTTCATCCAATTGCAAATACTTTTCACCATTTCATCCATATAGAGGGCATCAAGTACTAGATGAAAACAGAAAGTTAGGCACCCCTTAAAAACAGAGAATAAAAAAAAAACAAAACCCACCCTTAAGTACCCCTACGTTAATCAGTAAGAATCAAATGATCTACATAGAAGTCTAAATGAAAGGGAATGGGATGACCCCAAAAGTTCTCTCTTACGCATATAAGTAGTTCCATGTTTGCAACTGATGATACCCTCAACAAAGCAAAACAGCACAATGTCGCACCTGGTTTTGTCTGTAGACATTTAAGAACATATCGAGTAAGTACTGAATGGTAGAGAAAAGGCAGCCTTTGCATAACATAAGAACAAACACATTTTAGAGGTGCTTTTAAGAGCACCGTTAAACCCAGATATTTGAACCAGAATGTCCAACTTATCTCTCCAGTTTCACGTTCCAGCTTGATGAAGTCTAGAATTTGAGCCATAGACTGCATAGCTGATAAGAGTCAGTTTTCAGATACAATTTAAGGTTTTGGCCAATGTTCCCGAGTAATACATTTTGTGATCACCAAGTATCAACAGAGATTAACTAATAATCAACTGTTCACAACTCAGTATGACCTGAACCAAAGCGCTGGCCTAAAGTGGATCTGGATCTAGAAGTTTGTAAGACTAAATTGTCACATTGAGTTAGCATTAACCATGAGCTTAAAAACATCTGGTCTCTAAGTGAGATCTGACATGAAATAAAGGTGTCAGACCCAAGCTCTGACTGATTTAGAATATGACAATGAAGGAGCCTCAATGGTGATATCCCATGAGTTCATTATCAAAGTGAAAAAAAAAATCCATCATTACATAGAAAGTGATTAGGTTAAGCTTATGCCAGTGCTGCAAGCCAAGACTTTCAACTGAACGGTACCATTTGCTACAGCAACAGACGCAACCATAGAAATAGAAGAAAAGATTAAAAAGAGAAAAGGAAAGGTCAAGCACTAGCTTAGGCTATTTACTGGTTCAGCAAGTTTTCTTATTTATCTCAGTGAGCTGAGAGAAACTGAGCAAAGGATTGCTCTTAACTATTTGTTTACTGCCTTGTTCAGAAGGAAAGAGGGGCAGTGGGTGGAAGGGAAGAAGTGTTGAGTATCAGCACAACAGTTTCAGTACAACATTCAAAAACAATGCATCAGAGTTACTGACCATCATATAGCTTAAATCCACGTTCATCTGTTTCTACTTCAGATTCTGGCTGAAGGGGAAAAAAATTGAGTATTTTCAAGGCTGTTTTTATGACCACTTTCACAGACATATACTCTTCAGTTACAAACATAAGGCTTATACACCATTGTATTCCAATTGATTAAATTTATCTTCGAAATTAAACTGCTGTATACAACTATTAAAACACAATACACTTCATTTAATCTAGAACAACAAATTCTCCAAATCATACCTCTGAAGTTCATTACAGCTTTACTTCAGAAATAAGAACTTCTTCACCCTCCTTAACAAATAACTCTGACATCAATGCAGAAGTTGTTTTTCTGTTTTGATTTGGGAAACAAAGAACTACCTATTGGTGTATGGGTGTAGGGTTAACACAACAATATCATTAACTTCATCAGCACTAAGTATCTTGAAAAATGCATCCAACATACCCATTCCTTATTTTCAAAGGGTATCAAAGAAGACAGTAAACTTCTTTTTGCTGAGTATACTCAGTGGTTTTGGACACTGAAAGTTCAATTACCCCAGTGCTCATTTTATTTCTCTTTCTCATGAAGTTACCATTATTTTAAGCAGCATCAATTTTAAAAGTTTATCAATAGGAGAACTGAAAAGAGAAGAAATGATACTAAAACCTACTCAAGCCTACTTTTACCTTTATCAGGTCTTTCCATCAATACTGTTACCTTAAAGAAGTCATCTTGAGAGATTATATCACAGTTGGGAAGCATTTTCTTAAGCTTTTCTGCCAGCGTTGTTTTCCCCCCATTTGTTACACTGTGTTAGAAAACATAGTAAAAACTACATCAAGGCAAAAATTTATCTTTTAAACGTATGTACAAGATTATACACACATTTCTATATAGGTAGGGTAAATCATAAAAACACAATCCAAAAAACCCCAAAAGTTTATTCACATTAAATACTCTCTACATCCAGAAATTTTCTGGCAGCTTCCAGACAGTAAATCTAGCAGTGCCAAGAAAAAGGTTAGAGAGAGGTGGTACCGCAGATCTCCAACAGAGATAGGAACAATTTCTTAAGAGTTAGATGCCATAAAATGAGAAAATTATATGTTGTATTTGTAATCTATTTTCAAAAAATATCCATTCATAAATAGAAATGACATCACTTCATTCTGAAAGGAAGACCAGTCTTGAGCTGCAGAGGAAATTTAATTTGCTAATACTTACCCTCCAAGGCCAATAACCAATACTTTCATAGTTTGTTTTCTCCTCAGCTCCTTCTTTTCACTGTCAAAGACAGTAGCCAGTGAAAACTCTTAATTCAGCAACACAGAAAGCAGCTATTGTATTAAGAAATACCAATTATAGATAAGACTTATTTTCTGTCCTTTTTTTTTTTTTTCTTTTTGCAACGCTACTGTCAGAACCTCAACTGCTCGTTCTAATGCAAACAAAAAACCTGCAACATACATGTCACATCACCGATATCAATGTGTTTTACGTTAAACAGTATTATCATCATTTGTGGGGGACTTTGAGAGACTCAGTTCTATCAATATTAATACCACAGAAGTCCCTAAAGGAAAGCACAATCACTTGCTCAAGCACTAATGGTATAAAAAAGATGAGGTAAACAGAACCTGTGGTGGCCAAACAAACAAAAACCTTAAAAGAGAACCCAGTGATGTGCTGAGGAGAAAGATGTTTTAAAAATTTCATTAAAGGTTATAACAAACAGGAGGAGCAAGGGAAAGAATGTTAGTTTTTGGCTGAACAAATTCCCTCCAGTTTACCATCCAGTTACGCGTGCCTGCAAAGGTATGGTGTAGCAGGACAGGTAGTAATGGGCAGCAGCACTAGTCTAGTTTGTCAAACCAGTTTAACATCTGCCAAACATTGCTTTCCAAGAGCACACACCAATTAATAACTATTTAACCACACACAAACACCCTGTTTTTTACCTGCCCTGTCCTCCTAGGTCACACTTAAAGAGCTAAAGCCTATGACAGCTAAGACCTAAAAGGACTGAGCAGGCAACACCATCTCTCCTCCCCAACAAACAAGTATCTGTACTATACTAGAAAAAAGACTGTTACAGGGCATCAGTATGGAAGTAAAACCACAGTATTCCTGTCAAAATAAGTTTTAGACATACACAGAGTCTGAAACAGTAATATCCTTTCGCATGTGGTGCTATGACTGGAAGTTCAACTGATTCAGAGGTCTGTGATGTGATCTTTGCATGGTTGCTTTGTATGTTTTTTCTGTTAGAAAAAAAAAAAAAGACGACATATTGACTAGTCCAAGAGTTATCACCAGTATGACAGCCATTGCTCTACAACGGTGCTGCATACCCACAGCAGGTGGCACTGGCAAATTTTGTAAGTTGCATGCAAGGGTCTTCCAAGAATATTATAAATTTCAAGTTAAATGATATATCACATGCTTATGGTATTGGCTATCTATTCAGAGGGTGCAAACAGACGATCTGTTCTCAGGAAGTGATGGTACTGAGTCCATTAAAAAAAAAAAAAAAAAAACAACCCAACACTCTTTTCTAAAAATCATCAGTAAGGTTTGTGTTCCAGAGGATTAGTCTTTGTCCCACAAAAAATGCTATGTAACAAACTAAATAATTCTGGACACACATGCTGAGCTTTGAACTCTAATTTACGTCACTGTCTATCTGAAAGTTAATCCCAGCTTAAGGCAAAAAACACCAGGATGAAAAAACCCACCAAACTCTTCCTCCCCGCAGAGTAATGTATAACACAAATTGCAAAGGCAAATTTGTCACCAGTGTTGCAACACAGAAATCCTAAATTACTCTACCTGGGCTCGGTTTAGCATCTTTAAGCAGAACATAAACCCATCATAACCCTAACGTATAACCCTATTTCTAGCGGCACCGCGTGACAAAGCTCCAGCGCACGGCGACCGCCGAAGCAYGCTTCCTTCTCGGCACCACCAGGCCCGAGTAGGAAACATCTCTCCCGGGCACCGAGCCCACCGGCCCGGGCGGGCGGAGCGGCCCAGGGGAGCGCGCGCCGACCTCCGCACAGCCCCACCCCTCCCCCAACAGCTCACAACTCCTCAGCGTCCCCGGGACTGACACCCAACTTTAACCACTGCTCCAAGACACCGGGAGGGTACCCAGAAGGAACCCTCCGGGCCGAAGGGCGTCCACGCGGGCGCAGCCCCCACCTCCTACGCCCCGTTACGGGGCTGTCCGAGGCGCGCCTACCGGGGTGGGGCGGCCCCCGCGGGGCACCAAGCTTCTGTCACACGCCCAGGACGGGGCACCCCGCAACCCACCGATGCCGCCACGCCACGCCACGCCACGCCACGCCACGCCACGCCACGCCACGCCACGCCACGCCACNCACGCCACGCGTTTCGCCCCCGCTCCCCGCCGCCGCCGCCACCCGTTCCCTGGGCGCAGCTTCACGCACCCCGCCCCCGCCGCCGCCGCGCGCCCCCATTGGCCACCTCCTCCGGCCGCTTTCCGCTCCCCTCGCCCCTCCCGCGGCGGCACCGGCGGGGGAGGGGGAGAGAGAGGAGAGGGGAGGGGCGGAGCCTCGGGGCGCGCGGGGATTGGCTGGGCCCCGCCTGGGGATGGGGAAGCGYCCGCGGCCGCCACTGGGGGGCGGCTGCTCTACTCCCTGCCCGCGCCCCTCCGTCCTCTTGCTGCCCGCCGCCGCGCCCCGCTGCCGCCAGCCCGGCGAGGGCTTGCGCCGCCGCCCGTCTCGCCCCGCCCGCCACCGCGGGCCCGTTCGCAGGCAGCCAGCCGATCGCCGCCCCGCCGCTTCCCCGTCCGCGCTCGGGTTTGCCCTAGCCATGTCCAAGCCGCCACCTAAACCGGCCAAGCCAGGTAAGGGAGGGGCCCGGCGGCCCGACCCGCCGTCCCCCGGCCGGTCGAAGTCGGTGCGGGGCGCGGAGCAGCCCGCTGCCTGCTGACACGTGGGCGGCTTGGGAGTCGGGTCTGGGCTGTCAGAGCCGGCAGCCCGGCCGAGGGGAGGCGGGCAGGGCCGCTTACTCCTTCCGTTGCCCGCCCCGCCGCCATTAACCTCCGCACCGCTTGCTCGGTGTCGGCAGCGGAGGCAGCCCCTTCCGTGGCCCTAGCGCCAGCGGCCCCGCTGGAAGTGGTCGTGGAGCTGCCCTCGGCACGCAGGCATGGTGTCTGGGCGGGATCCCGCGCCTGCTCCGGCTCGGGAGAAGGTTCGAGAGCGCCCCCGGGGCAGAGCCGTCGCCCGGGGACAGGCCCCCCGCGCGATGCGCAGAGTCCCCTCGCCCCGGCCTTCCTCCTCTGGGGCGCGGCCCGGGCCCGGGAGCCCTGGTGCCCATGGCGCTTGGCGTGGTGGTGTGGCCAGCCAGCGGCTACTGTCGAGGGGAAGCTTGTGTAGGCTGAAATGCGCAGGAAACCTTTTAAACTGTTAAGAAGGAGGCGTTGAAATACTCTGAGGCTTGCCCTGTGTTTGTGTGGATTAGCAACATATTGGTGCATAAAAGTGGTTTTATAGTATAGTCCCGCGCTACATTCTTCTTCCGTGGCATCCACTGCTTTCCTTCCCAACAGCCAAACTCTCAATGTGTCCTTTGACATTCTGGTGCAAATGTGCACGTCACCCTTTCTAGCCCATTTTGTCATCCATGCATAAATTTTTGCTCCTGCACACTTCAGATAAATTTAGTGCAAAGTTAGTTTCAAAAAATTAATAACAATCACAGATTTTTCTAAAAATATATTGAAAAACCATTGGAAGTTGTACAGTTTTAAACCTTGGAATAGAAATGGCATCTTTCATGTAAACATACATTCTTTTGTCAAAATTGAAGCCATTAGGGTTTTAGTTTTTTAAATAAGGAATTGATCTGGAAAATGCAATTGCTGTTTATCATGTTTGCATATCATCTTCCAGTATGAAGGGTTAAATTCTTACTTCAAAATTAAAAATTCATTGTGAATGTAATTAAATAGATAAAACTAGTTGATGTCTCTCAAAATATGATTATCTGATCCCTAAATACATCTGAGTTTCAATATTTTTCACACTTAGAAAAGTATTTGAAATACGGATGTTTTTTAGAAAAAATTAAATACATAACCTAATTGAGTATTTCAACTAGACAGCTTATAAAACAAATTTTTAATTTGAAGTCAAGTAAGGGCAAACCCGGTTCAGACCGTTTAAACCATCAGTCTAGACCTACCCACAGAAGCAAAATCTGTTAGAGTGCTCTGAATGTAGAGTTTCATCCTTGGAAGAATTTCCTCTGCCCTGAAGTTTGCTAAGCCTCTGTGAAAACAGCTTACCTGAAATGAAAAAGACGGTAATAGAAGCATTGCTGTTGTGGACTCTCACTGAAAACCCATGCTGAGGAAATCTGTGGGCTTCTGAAAAGGTGTGGTGTTGCTCTTAACAGCCAAATAGGTAAGAAGAGTAGATCTTTCCAATTAAGTTGATAACTCAGTTTTCTGATTTGCAAAAAGATTAGTTAAATTTAACCTAAGATTCTTAAGGAGTTGAAGGCTCTAGCCCTACCTAACCTGCAGGAGCTATCAGACTAACTCAGACATGCTATGTCTAATAATAGGTGTCTCTCACTAGTTTGCTGGGGTGCAGTTTTGTGGTGTGCTTGATCTGATAAAATGCAGACTGCCATCAAAAGGACAGGTTCCCTACGCCTTCCACCACCCCCGCCGTCCCCTTTCCATTCCATTTYGTGACATGACAAGCTGGATCGGTGCTCTGGCTTTTTATGTTAGGTTATTTTTGTGTCTAATGAACTTGCTGAGCTGGTTTACCATGTAAGTGCTTGACACAGCAAAAGGAAATGGGTAGAAATAAATAGCTGAAGGAGGAAGAGGAAGAGAATAAGACTCTCTTGGTAGTGGCTTTCAGAGCTGATTAAGGGTAATGAGATTAATTTTGCCAAATCCCTGATTTTTGAAGAGAGAAAGTCTTATGGAGGCTGTTGCGTTAAATTTTTTCCAAGGCATTTTCAGGAACAGACTGTCTTGTAGCACACTCCAAAATATTTCTGTAGTTGTATGTCTGGCTTTGTTCTGTCTATAATATCAGTTATGCCTATGGTACTGTCATTGAATCTTTCAGGGTTATAGATATTAAAATGTGCTAATTAAAGACAGAAAATACAGGAACTGCATGTGGTGAAATAGTTGCTACAGCAGCGTAATGCTGTCTCTTTTGGTGGCTTTCAGACTGCAGTTGGTGGAACGTCTTAGTGCATTTAGTCAAGCTGTGTTAATTTTTCTTCACTGACTATTATCAGGTATCCAGTCTATAAACTGGGCTATAACCTGTGTCAGGGAACAGCAAACCTGCTAGCCTTGCTGCTGAATTGTTACAATTCAAGATAGAAAACAAGACATTGGTTGCTGTAGTCCTTTGTGTTCAGGAAAAAAAAAAGTGCAGGCTAGATAGAGATGGAGATATAGCAGGTGGCAGAGAAGTGACAATATTTGGTGAAATAAATATTTATCCTTTCTAAAACAATGGGTGTTCACTGTTCATCACAGGGTGTTGGACATTAGAATTGGATGGCTAGACAGTGCTTGAAAAATGTGGGGGAAAAAAAGGAGGCACGAAGGGAGGAAAACTAACTAGCTATAGCATTAAGTGTGCATCAGAGTGTTTTATCTGACAGAAGGCTCTTCTATTTATCCTGTGGCATGCAAAGCGCATTAGGATTTCAGTTACTGAGAGATGGTTTTGACATCAATATATTTTAGACAATCATCTGATATGTTTGTCAACACTTGAGCTAGTATTTTGGAGTCTGTGGTYAGCCCTTGAGTAAGGGGTCATGATTGTTTTTAGAGGCTTTAGGCGGCTTTTAATTTCTAGTGTTTTGAGACTTKTTTTTAAACAAGTGCCTACCTTTGCTTTTCTCTTGGCGTTTTGTATTATTACTGTTTTCTAGCTGTATTTTCTATTTAGACTTGCTATTGAAGAAACAATGGAGTGGAGTGGGAGTTGAAAATAGCAGAAACTTCTCTGTCAGCATTATGCAAGGGTAGGGTTTCCCCTCCATCTTTCAAAAATTCTATTGATGTCTCAAACTACATTATTCTTTGCACAGTTCATAAACCTCTTAAACGTGTTGGATGTTAGTCCTGTTTACAAAAGTTACTATAAGTAAGTCCTTAGAACTTGACAAGCTATATTGGCTTCTGCTAGTTGTCTCCTTGAACAGTCTCTTTGTCTGATTATGCATTTTTGGTTAGAGCCTTACATGGTGTGCAGCAACAGCTTTTGGGGAGATGGAAGTGTTGTATTAGTATTTTAAAGAAACCTGACTTTCATATTCTCCAGATAGAATAAGTTTGTTGATCCTGGCCTAGAGGCCACACAACGTCTACATTTCATGGAGAAAAACCAGTCTTTGTCCCAAGTGGATTACAGTTTTAAATTATTCCAATTGAGAGGATGGAACACAGGAGGAAACATAACATACGTAACATAAAGGGTTATTACCTTAAAGTAGGTCTGTTGACTTTGCAGCCACTAGTAGCTGTCACAGTTAAGAATAGGATTCTGAACATAAATACTTAGTTTGAATCACAATCAAGTTCGCTTTACCTTAATTCTTAGGTGAAGTAGGAGCTGGGACAGCATTCGCAGGAGCAGACCTGCATTAGTCACGTGCCTAAAGTCTTAGCAGTAGGCTTAAATTTGACTTACGTGGTGGTTGGTTGGGTTCCTTCTGTAGTCAAAGAAAGGCTTCTGTTAGCTAGGGACATGTGAGCATGTGAATGTGGGGAGTTAGGCTGCAGTCATCAGCTCTRAGGGGAGAAAAACATCAGAGGAACAATTAAACAGTTCCAAGTCTGATTTCAACATGAATTTTAAACTTTCATTTCTGACCCCAAACCCTCTTTTTCGTGCAAGCTGCTGGGGCCACAAGCAAGCTTCCTACAAGTGAAGGCATTCTTTGTATTTGCAGAAATAAAATTGGTAAGAAGTAGAAGATTTCAGCATCAAACTGTGCCAGTCAAAATTCATTTGTGAAACTGTGTTCACATACATCTTCTGTGAGGATATTCTTCATTCTGATTTTCTGTAAACAAATGCTATTTGTTCCTTCCACTCCAGATACTGACTGGTGCAGTCCATGATTGTTCCTGGGCTACTGCAGTTTGTCGTCTACACTTGCACGAGTCTACCTTTTGCATTCTTTTCAACATGTCCCTAAACTGATTCCTAGGCTTTTTTGTTTGTTTGTGTAATACACCCTCTCCCCTTCCTCCCCTCTGGTTTGTATGCCCTATGTTCACTTCCCCTTTCTAATAAGCATTACTGAGAAGGGGAAGATGATTATCTAACCAGTGGGGACTCCACTTTTTTCTGTCTCTGTTGTGGCAATCTTTAAATACTGTGTTGTACTCTGTTGTGTCTCTGGCAAGATCCTGTGAGCAAAATGCCAAAATACAAGCTGCACTCGTGTAAAACATGTTTCCACTGCTTTTATTCCTGCTTGAAAGTCTGGGTGTAAAGCACCTTTTTTTCCAGTTCCTGAGAAGCCAGAAAAGGCCATAATGTCCTTCTAATAAAATTGCGTGTCTCCTAAAAGACATGCAGATAGTAACATGAACATCTCTTCTCTTACTAAAGCAAACTGCAAGCACGTCACAAACTATTCTGATCTACAGCTTACCTTTGATATTGTCACTTGACAAAAAGATTGTGACTTTGAATTGCTGGTGTTACCAGGTTGTGTGATTCCTTTGCAGGTACTTAGGCCAACATTGAGAAAACAAACTGTCCTTTTGCCACCATGCTTTCTGTGAGGTTGGGCAAAAGATGCCTCTCACTTCATCCAGCGAAATTTATCTGAATGTATATCAAAATTCATATTCCCAGATATACATGTTCTGGGAGGGGACTCTAAAACCAGCGTAGGCCCTGGAACATGCAAACTGTCCTTTTTATTCCCCACATCCCAAATCTTATGCATATTTTCTCTTTTTGGTCCATTTGTTACAGGTGGGGATTCAAATTAGTTATTTTCAATCAAGTTGGTGCTAGAGAGAATACCTGATTGTCAACTGCTTTTGTGCAGCCTTATGGGAGCAAGGAGGAGGATGGCTGATGACGGTTAGTCCAGGACTAGCTTGAACCCTCATAGGAGTTGATAGACTTGAAGTTTTCTGATTTATCCATAGATGACCGTGACCAATTCTGACTTTCTAGAGCACAGAGGTTTTTCCCTTTCTCTGTATTATAGGCACTGATAGTGCTTTGTGACACCCAGTGAGTCTGTTTATCTAAAGTAAGTTAATTATTCTGATTTTTATGGTAGTCTAGAGCTGCTCACTCTAAATATAGCTAATGAAAAGGTGCTGCATCCGGATCAATATCTGATTTGTAGAACCTTGTTTGCATCAGTGAGATTTAATTGTGTCTGTCTACAGCASGCGAAGCACGGTGTGAAATGCTAACAAAAGACTTGTGTCAGTCCACTGGGGCCAAGCGTTGATAGCTCCTGTGAACRTTGGCTTACTGCCACGATTATTTTCTTAACTAAAATAAATGGCTCTTGCACCAAGTACTTTTTTTTTTTTTTTGGTTGAGGGAGTAGTATAAATTGGCAGCTAATGAAATTGCTTTCCCTCCCCTTTGGTGCTGGAAGTTCAGCCTAACTCAAATATCTAAATAAGTAATGCCATGAAGGGATGGGTCCTTTTTTTTTTCTTTTTTTTTTTATTTCCCTCTTTGACGGGTGAAAGCAAATAAGAGGAAAGCAGAGAATGCTTTGGTGGCAAGCTGAGTAAAAGAGGGCATTCTAATGCTAGTGTCTGTGGTGGTATAGAGAAGCTGGGGTAGAAGAACATAAAGGAAGTGAAAAAAATRAAAGCATCACTGTGAGAGAAACAGTAACTCCTTGTTATGAAAACACTTAGCACTTCTTGGAAATAATCTTCTGTTAATGATACTGCAATTAATTAAAAATAAACCTCAAAATTGCTGGGAGGAAACAAAAAGCTTCTAGTCTTGAGAAAATGGTCTTTTTTATTACTTTGTATTACAAAGCACAGCAGTGATCTTGTTTCAGTTCAGTACATGCTAGAAGCTGCATTTTTAAGCTGTTGTTACTGTTTAGCCCTTCAGTTTCTTTACTTTTATGCACTTAGCTGGGAGAGCATCATATTAGAAATCTGAGTTGCCTGTTGCCTTTCCTGATAAAAGCAGAAGTTTACAGAAGTTATCCAAAATAATTCGGAGGGTGTGAGGTCAGCCCAGCCTGATAAAGGCATTTGTTTTATGTTGCTGGTTAGGGAGAATCCTAAGTCTGACTYCTTTACCCTGTTGTGTTGCTGTGGGAGGGTTTGGCAAATTGTGGCTTGAGGAGTTTGTATGCTAAGAATATTAGTATCTGTTTAGTATGTGTAATAAGTTATCTTTTTTATTTGTCAGATCGTTGTTTTGCAGATGTTTAATGCAAATTCCATGAGAAGGGAAAAGACAGCCTTGTGGCTAAATTGTGGGGTTGGAAAGAAGAACCATTTAAATCTGTCCCTGCACTTAGAAAAAGATTTAYTGTGGGACACTCACTGCACTGTTCCTCCATTTCCTTTGTTTTTAAAAAGGATACTCCCCTCATTAGTCATTCTGAGAATAAAGTCATTAGTAGTAGTTTGCCTGGTGCTTTGCAATCTTAAAAAGGTACATGCGTCTTGTGTATTCTAGTTATTTTGTCCTCTAGAAGTACATGGTGGGGAGGTGCAGTCAGTCAACTTTGATAAGTTCAAATCAGTGCTAACGTATTAGTTCTCCATCCTACATGAACCTTACAGTGTGGTTCATAGTGGAGAGGTGGTAGTAAGAGGGAGTACAGGAGGTCCTCAGCGGCGCTCTAACATTTTGCTTACTCCAAAGGACGCCCGCCAGTGCTGGCTCTAATTCTGTCTGCGTGCCTAGGGATGGGCATCGCTAGATAAAAAAAGTACTTGAAGTGATTACAGGTACTCTTGCGCCTGGTAAAATACAATTTGTTTGTATTTGCAGAACAGGGATTCAAGTTTAATGTGCCCTTTGCATCCTTGCATTTTGTTATTTTAAATCTCCTAGACTGAGTTTTTGCATTAAAATTTGGCACAAGTAATTGCCATGCCAAGTGCTAAAGTCCTGTTGTTCTTGGCTCTTAAATGTAGCAATATAGCCAGGCTTAATGTCTGTTTATCAAGAAATATTTAAAAGACTGGTACCAGTAGTGAGTAGTGTTTAACTCCCATATAAGGTGCTGTAAAATTAACATTAACTAGACCTGCAGTTCTATAGATGCAAATCTGTACTTTGTATTTCATCACAGGAAAATGTTTTAGAATGTGTTGTGCAGTGTGTGACACCACAGCTTGGCATTTGGGGAAGTAACTCTCTGTTTCAGTTGTATAGAATTAAAAACAAAACAAAACAAACAAACAAAAAAACACCAAAAACAAACAAACAAACAAAAAACACAAAAAGCCCCAACTGTGAATTGCCTTTTGTTTAAAAAACATTTCAGCAATACTTTTATCAGCACCAGTGTTTCCATTCTTCTTTTCCTCCCCTTTAAGGTGTGATAGCTTTAGAAAATCTGTTGACACAGATGCAGTACATTATTACAGGAAACACATATGACACACACAAATCTCTATTTCTTGCTTTTCCCTGTCTTCTGCCATCTTCTCATTTCCTCTTTTAATATTTCTTATTCTCCCCTTTTGTTGTCCATTTCCTCCTTTTACTTACATAAAACCTTGAAAATTGGTGGGTGGTGGTTAAAGTCGCCAGAGTTGTCAGTGTGCAGTTCTGTCTTGCATTTTTCTGTCATCTATGTAAGAAAGCCAAAGAGAAGGGACAGTACTCGGTCACCCATTCTGTTCTATCATCTCTTGTTCTTCTTTTCTTCTTTTTTTTTTTTTTTCTTTTTTTTTTTTTTTTGACTTCTCCCCAGCTGCAGTTCAGACATTTCATTCTGAAGCTCTTAGATCTAGGGCACATTACTGTCTACTGTCCTTGTTCATCATTTCCATATGGGTAATGAACAGAACACAGGTTTCATCCTTTTTAGGTGTTGCCACAGTGCAAGTATTTAGTTTCTGAGGCAAAGGTCTGAGAAGTGTTGGACGGTTTATGTCTATGAAATGGCTGCAGTGTGAGAGAGAGAACCAGTAAAGCCAAACTGAAATTCTGTGGTGTTATTAAAAAATAAGATCTGGGAGGAGCACAGAATACAGCTACAGATTGGAAGAAAAATCATATATAGAGTGTCTACATGCATTTGGCAATCGAGAAAGTTTACACAGATTAATTTTATGGTTATACTTTTACATACACTTAACCCCCAAAAAGCCTGAGAAAGAGGACTACAGAAAAGTTTTGCTTAGCAGTTATGCCTTGGTAAATACCACTTCATAAACATGTGCTGTGGCATGGCTCTTGCTAGGGAATATCCAGAGGTATTTGAAACCATCTTTTAAGAGCCACCTCAAGACTGTGGGGTATGCTGCAAAATGGCAGCTTATACAGTGGAGTACCATCCTCCTTTCTCAAACCTGTCAGCGTATGTACATTTAGAATAACATTTCTAAAGCCGTTAAGTTATGATCCCTATCACAGGCTTTTAGATACTGTGGTAACGAAGACTACAAAAAAACAGGCAAAAAAAAATTCTGGCAGTGGTTCTTTACAGAAAGGTAAAGGCTTATTCTTGAGACATAAGGAAACCTACTCTCTCGTTACTCAGTTCTCTCCATATAATACACTGCACAAGATTTTGTGTATGTACACTTTATTGTACAGTACTAATCTTTGGCACTAAGTTCATCAGTTTCTCTGAGGATACAAAATAGCCTGGGCTAAGTGTGATCTTAAGTAATGCATTGTCCCGATGGACCAAACACTGCTTCAATCACAAGTTAATCTATATAAACATGTACAGTATAGTGTAAGAACCTGAAATACAGCTACGTACTTAGGATATTTAAAAGTAAACAAACCTACATACTTAAGACTTCAGATATTTAAAAGTAAACAATACAGAAACTCAATTTCTCCACTGAGTTCAGTGGACTTCAGCAATTTGGCTAATAAAATCATGTAAGATGCATGTTTCTTCTCCTGTACTCATACTTTCTGCTTGGTGCTCTTGAAATGTACTTTTATTGATTTTTTTTTAATAAATGTTTATAGGGATGCTTCTTTTGCAGTTTATGCAATTAAATTTGTACCTCTCTGCATAAAGGTTATCTTTGCTTGGCTTGGRTGCTGCTGACAGTCTCTTCAAAACTGCCCTATTAAAATGAATGTTGCCCACTTAGCGGAATTGTAAACACTCTAGCTTATTTTAAGCATCTGAACAGAACACTGTGTCAGTTGTACATTCCATAAATAGGACTTGGTATCATTTTGTTGTTTGTCATTTTTCTTAAATGCAGTGATTTCTGTGCTACTGCATTATTTTCCTAATCAGTAGCGACTACAAGTAAGAATGAGAACATGTTGCAGATGTTGGTCATCATTTTGTTTCTTTATTCCTTCCTTAACTCTGTATCATTTGATGGATCTGATATTATTAATAAAAATATATACAACATGTATGAGTGTGTGGGGGTGTGCATGACTGAAACTGCACTTTGCCTCAGAAATCAATGGCAACACTTTAGTTGACTTGCATGGTGAACTATGAGGACTGTGTTAGGTATGGACAAGAGGCAGCTTACATTTAGCTGATCAGTTGGCCTTTTTCCTTCAGAACCCGTGCTGCTGGGTTGAGTCTTTTCATCATGATTTTCATTGACAGAGACATAGCACAGATTCATTCAGTGAGCAGCTTTAGGGGTTAAGGAAAGGAATTTGTTTGGATCTGAGGGCTGTGTTTATATGTATGCTGTGTTTATAAGGCATGATACTGATACTGTTTATTTTTCTTTTTTAGGGCAGGTTAAAGTGTTCAGGGCCCTGTATACGTTTGAGCCCAGAACGGTAAGTACATCTAGATTTCAGGGTTTTGAGAAGCATAATTTTAATCTTCTTTATAATAATATTTCTTCAGTTCTGCTAGAGTTAGCTTATTAGATTTACTGTACTATGTTTTCAGTCAAAAAGCCTGTTGATGGATATCGGTTCTTAATGTGACTAAAACTGCCTGATTAATCGTCACTCTCCTTTTTTCAAGTCCAGCTCTCCTCAAAAGCAGCATGATTTCAGTTACCTGCAATCTAGTATCAGCAATCTAAGTGATTTTTTTTCTTTTCTTCCAAAGGCAACAAAGATAATTGAGAACTAAGCAATTTGATGAACTGGGACCAACCAAAAAGGGGGTGAAGTTAACAAACACAAGATACATTTCACTTTTTTTGTTGCACAGTGCTCTGTTGGAAAGGCCACAGTCTTTTTTTTTTAGTTGTCAGGAAGGTCACAGATCTAAAAAGTTAGCTTTAGGCAAGTCAAACTACAGTATGAAAGACTGTCAGGCTGTTGTCCACTTGCTAGAGAATTTGAGTTATTTGAAAGAAGAGCTGAATGTACTCTCTTTATCCAGGTGTTTGTTTTACCTAAGTACACACATTCAGATTTTTGTTTACTCTTCCTTTTTTCATTTTTTTTTTTAAAGCCAGATGAGCTGTACTTTGAAGAAGGAGATATCATTTACATCTCAGACATGGTGAGTCTAAGACATCCCATACAGACTGAATACTGAGATGCAGTATATCCTTTCTAAAATATTTTCACTTTTCTCTGCAGAGTGATACAAATTGGTGGAAAGGAACTTGCAAAGGGAGAACTGGACTAATTCCAAGCAACTATGGTAATGTCTTAGAATATTTTCATTTGGTAAGATCATTCACAGTCAAAGGAAGTCACTAAATAAAAATAACTTATTTTCAAAAACCGATCACAGTAATAGCATTTAACAGTCCTCTACCAGAGTATTTTAGAATACATCTGCAATATTGGTCGCCATTGTACATCAGCAGTGGACAGGCTGTTATGTTTTTATAACCGAGAGACAGGTTGAGTTTGCCAAGTGTTCATGTTTCTGGTTGTGCAGGTAACAGCAATAGATGTTCTCAGTATTGAGAAGGAATAGGGGAAGAACATGTGGATCTAAAGAATGGTTTTACAGACAGCACATGAAACTGATAATCTTGTATTCTTGATACCCTCAATGAACGTATTGCCATTTTTAAGATCTTCTCATTAGCATTGGCTATATACCTTCAGTCTGTACGTTGCCTTTTTTTTAAGTAGACCTAAGGATAGACAGTTGCAGCCTTTAGTRGCTTTGAGATCAAGAAGTCTGACACTGTGTGGGGTGGCTTCTTACAGAGATGGATAATGAATACTGGAATTGTTGAGTAAACCTGCATATGRACAGGAAGCTGAAGCAGATTGTGAGCAATTCTGTAGACCTCCTTTAATTTTTTTTATTGTTGTTTCCTCCACTTAAGAAATAGGGCTGTTTTGCTTGTCATTTGTTGCTTTTTAATGAATATATTCAGCCACAGAACACATTGTTTTCTTGGGGATTGCACCACGTTAAATATCCCATACCTGTTTGGACTGAATAGGAATTGCTTTTTCAGATTCAACTAAAATCACTTCGAAAAGCCATGAGTACAGACAACACAGCACAATTATTCCAAGTCCTCCCAGGAAATGTAGGCAGAGTAGCAGTCACATGGCAGATTGCGTCAAAACTGCTAATACGTTAGTAACTGTGGTTGCTTCATGTTGTCCCTTCTTCGCTAGGAGGCATTGTGGTAGCAATGCTATGATTCCCTGCCCTGACTTGTAGTTACTAGAAATACATGAATAGAAGCCTATGGTGCAGTTACTGAGACCATGGCATCAAATTTCACTTTAGTTTGTGACGTCCAGACTGATCCTACTCTTGCCATGTGCCAGAGGTGGTCATTGTTATATACAAGAAGAATAGTTTACACATGCTTACCTACACGCAAATTTCTTCTGAACGTTGAAGTGTGTAACATTTAAAACAAAACCAACAACTTACTAATTCATTTTGTGTTCCCACTGAGATCATTTGGAAAAGTTGCTTCCAGAGTGCTTTACTGAAAAGTTAATCTGAGCAACAGTTTAACTTCCATTTGAGGCCTGGTGGGGGATTGTGGGGTGGTGGTGCGTCTGTCCGCACATTTGCAAAAATTTCATGTGTAAGCAGAACAGAAGCCTCTGCAGATCCTAAGAATGAAGAGTACTAGGAACATGTCTTCTAATTTAGACAAACTGTGCAAAATCTCCAAAGGCCTGCTTCCGCTGGTTGCCACCCTTAGGWCTGCCTAGGTTCAAGTCTTAACCATTGAAACACTGTGATCTCCTATGCACTTCTACAACCTTTTTGCAAAAGGTGGAGACAGACCTGAAGCTGCTGAATCTCTGGTGGGTTCTTGTGCTCCATCTGCTGGGCTTGAAGGAACTCATTTGAAAAGACTGTGAATGGAAAAGGTGGTAAAGACAGAATCAGTGTCACCTGCGTTGAAAATATTTATTACTGAACTTCTGACAAGAATTTTCTAAAGACAAAGTTATTTTTAGGCTTTTGAGACAGTGTTGTTAGTGTTAATGCTTTCTGCTGTGCACAGCAAGCACTGCTCAATATGACTAGCATGTATCTGCTCTGGGACTGGCTTCTCCCACTCTGCTTTAGGATTCTGTTCACTGTTTGCACTAATTTTTTTAAACTGAAATATCAGAATCGAGCATTTGCATTTTATTTTACTTGCAGTTAGAGAGATAAGCATGTGGAATCTTGCAATTACAAGCATTATGGGAGGAATACATACCGAAGTCAGAAAAGATCTGGATAGGCCACAACAGTCTTGAGACTTTTATTTCTGGTAACTGACGTACATTGTATTTGCCTGTGTTGCATCTGATTGCTGTAACAGTTTGATCTGAGGAACTCCCTTTCACATTCTCCCTGCCTCCTGTAACAAGCCATAGCGCAAGGGCTTAGAGAGCCTACTCATCTCAGATTGTACACTGTCCTACTTGCCTGTACCCCTAGTGGTTACAGGGTTTTCCACCTAAAAAGGAAGTTTTTAAAAAAGAGTTTCCAGATCGTGGTCCCACTTCCAACTGTTTTAAAGTTCAGTTTCTTTTTGCTGTTGCAATGGCACAGTGACCAGGAACTGTTTGCTGCTCCTCTCTAGTAAAACCTAAAGCTTGTGAGATGAAGAAAAGGTCTACAGAATCCTGAACTTCAGCCTGCCCATCACACATTGTTTAAGCAGTTTTGATTTGCAGACCTCCTGAAAGTTTTCCAGGGAAAATAAAAAATCTCTGTAAAACAAATAGGAAGCCTATTGACAGTGGATTTTTTTTAGTTACCTTTCACAGACCCCTTGGAAATAATTCACTCRTAACTACAGGATTTGTAGCTATGTACAGGATAACTATGGATTTGATGGGTGGACTTGTCTGGTGGATGAGGAATTGGTTCGATGTTCGCATCCAGAAGGTAGTGGTCAACGGCTCAATGTCCAGATGGAGATCGGTGACAAGTGGCTTCCCACAGGGGTCTGTACTGGGACTAGTGCTGTTAATATCTTCATCAGTGACATAGACAGTGGGATCGAGTGCACCCTCAGCAAGTTTGCAGATGACACCAAGCTGAGTGGTGCAGTTGACACGCCTGAGGGATGGGAYGCCATCCAGAGGGACCTGGACAAGCTTGAGAAGTGGGCCCAAGTGAACCTCATGAGGTTCAACAAGGCCAAGTACAGGGGCCTGCACCTGGGCTGGGGCAACCCCCACTATCAATACAGGCTGGGGGATGAAGGGATTGAGAGCAGCCYTGCCGAGAAGGACTTGGGGGTACTGGTGGATGAAAAGCTGGACATGAGCTGACAATGTGTGCTCGCAGCCCAGAAGGCCAACTGTATCCTGGGCTGCATCAAAAGAAGCGTGGCCAGCAGGTTGAGGGAGGGGATTCTGCCCCTCTACTCTGCTCTGGTGAGACCCCACCTGGAGTACTGTGTCCATCTCTGGGGTCCTCAGCACAGGAAAGACATGGACCTGTTGGAGCAGGTCCAGAGGAGRACCACAAAAATGATCAGGGGGATGGAACGCCTCTCCTGTGAAGAAAGGCTGAGGGAGTTGGGATTATTCAGCCTGGAGAAGAGGCGGCTTCGGGGAGACCTTATTGCGGCCTTTCAGTACTTAAAGGGGACTTATATGAAAAATGGGGACAAACTTTTTAGCAGGGCCTGTTGTGACAGGACAAGGGGGAATGGTTTTAAACTAAAAGAGGGTAGATTCAGACTAGATAGAAGGAAGAAATTTTTTACAATGAGGGTGGTGAAACACTGGAACAGGTTGTCCTGGGAGGTGGTAGATGCCCCATCCCTGGAAACATTGAAGGTCTGGTTGGACGGGGCTCTGAGCAATATAATGTAGTTGAAGATGTCCCTGCCCATGGCAGGGGGGTTGGTCTAGACCTTTAAAGGTCCCTTCCAACCCAAACTGTTCTGTGATTCTACAGATGGCAAGCTRTAGGTTGAAAGCCTAGCCACATGCAACTAACTGCTCAAAACCATCTTACAAGTGTAAAAAGGGAAATAACAACGGAGTTGAAATATTGCCAGATTCCCAGTAGCTTGCAACCACTGATCARTTTGATGCTGTTCTTTGAAGCTTTCACAAGCTCTACTTTGAATTGCTTTCCCATACACAGGAAATTGAAGTGCACCTCACTAGTCCATCACTCACAAATCCTCTTTCACGTTAGAATAAAATATGTATCACTAGTTCTTCTGGAATAAATCGAAGTTTTATTTCCCACACAGGTGTCAAATATCTGTTCAGTTTCAGAAGTAGGTAGAATTTACTCTCTGTTTCATTTCAGTGGCAGAGCAAGCTGAGTCTATTGATAACCCACTGCATGAAGCTGCCAAACGTGGTAAGTGTGATTTGGGTTTTAGTTGTATAATGCTAAAGGATGATTTGTTTGTTTTCTGCCAAAATAATAACATATTTAGAATGAAGATGTCCTGTCTGGTTTGATTGTCTGGTATCTTGAACAAGTTAACTGGTAAATTTTGCAGTTTTCAGAAGGTGGGCTAGTTTACAGCCTGGTAGAATTGCCASTCTGTGATTGTATACACAGAAGAAGAGTTTGGTACCATCCATTTAACTACATAGGGATCTAAAAGTCTTCTGGGAGTAGAAGAAAAGATGTTTGGTATGACTTGGACTGGTTATTTTATGAATTATAAGTATTGCTGCTAATCACTTTTTTTCCTCATAAGTTCATAGGAGGACTGACACCCTTCAGAAAGAACTACATGCCTTTAATGGTTCTGTTAACTTTTCAAAGGAAAAAAAAAATCATCAAAACTGAATTTGTCTTTCAGGCAACCTAAGCTGGTTGAGAGAGTGCTTGGATAATCGAGTTGGGGTCAATGGCTTAGACAAAGCTGGAAACACAGCTCTGTACTGGGCATGCCATGGAGGCCACAAAGGTATCAGAGAATTAATTTGAAATGACTGTTCTCTGGTCTTCTTGATTTGCTTGTTAGACTGATTGCTAAAATTGCAGTACTAAATAATAAAGGCAGGATTTCTTTAATGTCATTTTAATTTTTTTAAAAGAAAAGTTAAAGCTAGGAGGGAGGGTCAGCTCCATCAAATGCTGTGTGTTTTGTTGTTGCTGTTGAAGCAGGCATTCTAATCAGCGTAACTTAGAAGCAGAGTGGGAAGAAGGGCAGACCTAACAGAAATGTTGTATTGTTTTGGGTATTTTATGCAGTAGCATTTCTTTGTACTAATGGTTGTTTGCTCAATGCAGTCTGACTGTTACAGATTTTCGTTAGCTGATGGGATCGCTCTTTCATTGAATCTTAACCAAAATTTATACCTTGAACGCAAAAAAGCCTATTTTGTTTCCAATTAATTTTTCTCTTTATTCCACCCCCCCACTGTTTTCTGCAGATATAGTGGATGTTCTGTTTACCCAGGCAAACCTAGAGTTAAACCAACAGGTAGGTTAAAYCAACAGACCCTTACAGTAGAGGTGTGATGTTATTCATCCTTAGTACAAGCTGAAAGTTTTTTTGCTGTATTTTAATCCTGTTGCTTTTCCCTCTAACTTCACAGAACAAATTGGGAGACACAGCTTTGCATGCTGCTGCATGGAAAGGTTATGCAGATATTGTAGAGATGCTGCTGGCAAAGGGTAAAGATCTTCACCAAGGTTTCAACAATCTGTGTGGCAGACTAGATTCCTGAATGTTTATTAATCTGTATTTTTTTAACTGTTTTCCTATAACCCAGGTACAGTCCTTAGCCAGCTTACCTGCCTGACTTTATAAGCCTTGCAGAAAATTCTGGCAGCTGTTTGGAAAGTAGACATCTCACCTGCTCAAGATAAATTTCATCCTGCTTTGCAGACAAAATTAGGCACTTAACCCCCAACAGCAATGACATCTGCTTCCTGGAAAGGGAAAGCAGCCAGCAAGTTCCCTAGGCAACTGTAGCTTATGGAAGAGCATCCATAGCTTTTAGTCTGCTTCAGAGCAGTCCACAGATGAGATTCCCTTGTCCATTACTGTTCTGCCCATGCTACTGAAACTCATATCGTAATACCATTGCTCAAGAAATAGCTGGGCCAGTGATTCATGATGAAAATTTTCTATTATAAAGGGGCAAGAACAGATCTGAAGAACAATGAGAAGAAACTGGCTTTAGACATGGCAACCAATGCAGCTTGCGCTTCCCTGCTTAAGAAGAAACAGAGTGCAGGTATTTCTGGTTTTGCTCTTCTGACACATTTTTCCTTTTTAGAGGACACTTAGTATTTTGACCAAGTATCAGTATGTTGATAGCTGTAAAAACCAGTTGGGAGCTACATGGGCTAAGAGTTGTGTTTGGAAGGATTCACTTGAGAGGGTGCAGAGCTACGATAGAGTCCTGTGGTTTGTCAACATTCAGTGTTGCTGACTCTACACAAAATGCCATCTTGTGTCAGCAAGAGCCAGAAGAGTTCAGAAGATGTGGAAATAGTAAGAAAAGGGAAGGAAATGGAAGACAGGCCCTTCAGAGTGGAGACACAGAAAGAAAGCAAGGATGGAAACTACTTTAAAAGCAGTATGCCACAAAGGACAGGGTATGAGTGTAAAACAGTGTGGTATGTTCCCCCTTACCCTATCTGTTCCTCCAAACTAAGCCAAACAAAGACCAACAAACGTTCCTCTTTTATTTCCTTATTGCTCATTTTTTTTAAATTTCTTATTCCTATGTCTCTCTGAGTGACTGTCTAATAGAGAAATAAAGAAAAAATGCTTTCAGGTATTTATCAAAATAGTCTCACTGCCTCCCACTTGCGTTCGTCTCTCCTAATAGCACAGTGTCCATGTCAAAAGAGTTAAAGAGATACAAGGCTATTTTGAAAAGCTGAACAAAGACTGAATTGCTCAGTATCGTGTAATTAATGTTACCTGTAGCTTTCAGGAGGCTGAAGTTAGGGTGGAAACCCTAGGTGAATTACACATGAAATAAGAAATTACTTAAGAACACAGACAGAGTTACAGCTGGTATCAGTGGTATATGCAGTCTAACAACAGTATTGTTGCAGGGCTAGCGAGAACAGAGGGAATGCTAACCTATGGGTGGTTAGCAGTTACAGGAATTAAGTGGTGGAATCGCTGACTGCAGCTTTAGAAGGCCAAGAAGAGCAGTTTCAGCAAAAACCCTGTCCACCTTTCTGATAGACGTAATATCAGGATTTCCCAGAAAACCTTGACAAATTATTTCCATCAGTTTTGACTCTGAAGAAAGCAGTTGTAATAAAGGGCAGAATTTCTTCTGTTTCCAGGKTTTTTTTCTGTTGTAAATTAATCCCTGTTAGGAGCACTTATTTCATTTTTGCCTGTCAATTGTAGGCACCTGGTACATGAGTATTCTTTGTTCTGATGTCCCTAATAATTGTATTAATGTTTCATTTTCTGATACTAGGTAACTTAACTTCTACTTGTGGTGCATTTCTTTCACTCCCTCTAAATTAATTTTGTTTTATGGCTGACTGATTTTTCATCCTTAGTCACTTCATCTATCACCAGTCTCTGGTACTCTCGCACAGTTGTCTTTTCATGTTTGCCTTGATATAAGCGCTGCTGTTATCGTTCTTAACTGCAATTTCAATGTTAGCTTCCTTGTTTGTTTTTCTGTCTTAATTTGGCCTTTTATTATCCCTGTGACACCACTGATCTGTATACTTTTCTTGTATTTTGTATTTTCTTGGTTATTTCTATTCATTTTATTCTTCTGTGTCTATTGATTCTACATTTCAGTATTTCCAATGTCTGTGAGTGAAATGATTGTTTTAGACTAGAGATAAGGATGAAACTTTTTACAATGAAGGTGATGAAACACTGGAACAGGTAGCCCAGAGAGGTGGTAGATGCCCCATCCCTGGGAACATTCAAGGTGAGGTTGGACGGGGCTCTGAGCAACATGATCTAGTTGAAGATGTCCCAGCTCACTGCAGGGGGGTTGGACTAGGCGACCTTTAAAGGTCTCTTTCAACCCAAACCATTCTATTATTCTGTGTTTCTTTCTCAGAGATTCAGTCCTATATCAGTAGTCTTCCTGTCCCCAGTTTCAAATCTGTTCCTATTTAGATACAGTTTCTGTCATAGTCCGTCTACAAAACATTTTGTTTTATCCAAGGAAGCTTACTTTGCCTCCACTGAAATGTTCAGTTTTGTGTTTTAAGTGTATGTACACACATTCAAATGTCATGATTGCTGAAGTATACTCTAAGAAATGAAAGTTATTAAAATCCTGTCATAGAAATGCAAAAAGATTGTGTCATTTGCACTCCTGATMAAGGGAACAATTGTTATACATAAGAAATGGGATTTGTCCTTTCTTGAAGTATGGCCCCTTGAGCACAGGGCTCTACAATTTCTTTCTTTTCTTTCTTCCTTTGCTGCTTCTCCTACTCAAAAAGGAGAAAAATATTTTTTCTCTTAGATATCTTTTGTCAAAACAGTTGAGCAGGTCAGTTTTAAATTTACTCATTTTTCTTCTTCCAGAAGTCTAGCATAATATGGTTATCACTTCTGTGAATTATGTCAGTCTTGTTACATCTGCACCTGATATTTTTAATACTTTGTTTTAATATGTTACTGCAAAGCTGTGACTGACTAGGATCTTGTGGTTCTTGGCTTTCAGTAGTAMAATATAATATACGTTATGTATAATCCATACTCCTATTCCCATATATTTGAAAATCTGTAGGCAAATAATCATCTACCACAAAAAGCCCATGCTGTTTGTCTTTGTACAGTCCCAAAGGTAGAAGTAGTTCTCCAGGCAGTGCTGCACATCTGGTGTATATACTTCTGTTCTCTGCTTACTATCCTTCAAAAGCAAAAGCTCATAAGTATGTCTAAGAAATACTTGTTCAAGAAAAAACCTAGATGAGAAAAGAGGGAGGGGGGAGAACAGATGGAATGTGTTTGATTTTAAGCAGAGAATGGCAGCCAGCTGGGCACTCAGAATAAAACCATAGAGGCTCTTACCACCAATTCACCCATCCTTTCATTTGCCGTTTAAAGGTACTATATGCAGAAAATAGAATTAAAGAGTTCCGGCTCTGCTGTACAGGTTCCAAGGAGCCAGAAGATGGCTCTTGAAGGTCACGAACACACTATATCTCATATGTGGGAAATGTCCTTACTGGCTTAGCCCTACCTTTGAGATCCAGATCTACAGCCCCATCTGTGTAGCCTTAACATCTCTAAATGGTAGAGGAATCGGGTATCTCAGATGCTGGTTTGCAAACATTGCAAATATAAGGCTTTTTCTGATTTTATCCTGGATTAAGAGAGAGCTTTGTTTCTTTCCAGGTGCAGTCCGAACATTAAGTAATGCAGAGGAATACCTTGACGATGAAGACTCTGATTAGCTTTTTTCATTCAGCCTGAAGAACTATAACTTGCGTTGCCTATGTCATTCCCAAAACATATCTTTCCAACTGTAAAAATACCTTACTTAGAGTATTGCAGTCTTCCAATATAACATATAAATGAGAGGGTGAAGTCATGCTTTCCAAAGGAATAATCTTCATGTGTGCCGGAAGATGCCACATTTTAAATCAGAGTTCCTTTGGAATTATCTCACAGAGGAACTGTGGCATACCCTTATYGTTCAATGGGCAGAGGATCATCTTCTAAACTCACAGGTTTCATCTCAGGCCTTCCCAGCAAGTGCCTTGCATCTCTGGAATACACTCCTCAAACTGAAAGGTCCCTCTGGGAAAACAGGACACCATTGCTAACATTTCCCAAAATCTCCCTGGATATAGGTTCCTTTSTGCAGATAAGATAATACTGGCAGAGTCAGTACTGGCTGACAGGCATGAATGGAGATGCTGCTATAGAGAGGGAACATCTTYTGCCCACATGGAGCCAGCAAGACAAGGTTTGATTTTTTTTAAATTATTTTTTCATTATTATTTTTTTCCCCCTATTCCTTCCTGCACCCCTCTAAGGAAGGGGTAGAATGACATGGGACAATCTGCCGCTGGATGCTTTGTCTTCTATATCGCTATGGGCCCAATCCCTGAAATGTAAACTCAGGTGAAATGCTTGCTTAAGTCAGTTTTGCTTGAGAAATACACTTAATTTTGGACTTAGTGACTTGATTATTTTGCTTTTTGAAGTGCATTATGCTGAAACTCTTCATAGTGAAAGGGAGACAGAATATTTTTCTATTTGTCCTGCCTGAATTTTTTTTTACTGATCTCTTGCTTTTATTTTTTAAAAGTGTTCTTGTACTTTGTCCTAAATTACCTCAAAGCTTAAGTGTGTTTGAAGGAATGAGGGAAGATATATACCAAATATACCACAAGAGATATCTGAAGCTGAATAAATATTTTAAAAATGTATGCTTCTTCCTGTGAATTAAAGAGAACTAAAAAATAAATTGAGCCACTTTCAAGCTTTCCTGCAGAGTTAAAAAATAAGTACTTCCTTCAGATTGCTCAAAAAGCTGCAGCCAAATATTATACCCTACTGAGGGATATTTCCTTACTGTGATGGTAAGAAAATGTAACAAGTATTTGAGATACAATCGCATTTTCAATTTTTGTTGCTAACTTGCAAATTAGCAACTTTGACAGATTCAGACACAGCAGTCTGTGGTACTTAAAAAACCAAAAAGGAAAAGAAAAAAAAAAAAAGAAAAAAAAAGTTCCTGTGAAAGATTGGGGATAAATGAAAAGCTCTTGTGAAAGACTGGGGATAAATGAAGAGCTCTTGCGAAAGTTTGGGGATAAATGAAAATCACACTAAGTATTTTAGAGATTAAAAGAAGTCCAGAGCACTCTTAACATGCCACTTTTAAAAATATACTGAACYAGATTTTTATATTTTTATTATCCTGGAAAGAACTAGATACAGGTAAAGCTTGTTAAATGAGCACTTACCAAAGAAGGCAGCATTTAATTGACCGGAACTGTGTAAAATGGAGGCGTTGCACAAATAGTCATCTGCAGATACAATTCTAAACTGTTTAAGTGTTAAAAACATAGAACAAATGTTTTAGCCCTATGAAATATTGTGGCCAACTGAACAGTGATGTTTTAATTGGTGTGAACTTGAAGATCCTAGAGAGGAAGAAATAAAAACCAAAGCCACCAAGTTTCTCTCTCTAGCTTTCATTAGAACAATTGTTTAACATGACTCATAATAGAAAGAGACTGTCCTGCTTCACATTTTATCAGCCAGCTATTTTTACTAGCTCAGACTTGACCACAGTCAAGCCACATGTTATGCTGCATGCTGTTGATTAACATGATGCAATTTCACAGTGCAAGCAGAAAAGGACCTGTAATAAGAGACTAGAGAAGCAAGAAGGTTCATGTATCTTTTACATGAGTCTTTTTCCTGCATAAGTGAGGCTCACAAGGTTAAAATTCATCAGCGTCACAGGACGTGGAGAAAATGGCTTTTCCCAAGTCACCGTTTTTTCTATCAAGCTTTGGAGGCAGAGTTTGTATTCATAAATAACTCKTAATGTGATGTCTTCTGCTGCCATGGGTTCAACATCCAACGAGTTCATTRCAGAATTTGATTTAAAAATTTAAAGTTATGCTCACGTCTGTGGAATTAGCTGCTGCTGGAAGACCCTGTGTTCCTCTGCAAACAGATCTAGGTGCTGCAAGGGAAGAATGGTGAGAGAAGCACAAGTTGTGCCCAAAGATTGCATGTCAAGTCCTTACTGGAGTGTCCTGAAGGAGGCACATTTACATCACAAGGCAGCTAGCTAGTGCTGTCATTTGTTTCCAGGACCAAAATTACTGCTTTTTTTTCCCACAACTTTGTTTTTCCTCATGCAACTGTCTGCTCATCTTGTGATATACAAATCACTGTGAAAACTTTCAGGCAATAAATTACTTTTTGCCTAACTCTAGCAGTTAAGTTTTGATTTAAAAAAAAAAAAAAAAAAACAAAAAAAACAAAAAAAACCCAAAACCAACAGAGCAAAAGTCTTACACCTAGAAGGAGTTATAGCTGGAGTAAAATGGTACAATATTTTACTAGTTATGCAAACCTACTTATTCCCCTTACTTTTCTCCAATGGGTGTGTCACTACAGGCTCTTGGATAAATTTAAGACTCCAAGGACAGCTGCATTCAGGTTTGTAACAATAAGAAAAATAGGTTTTTTAAGAAGAGCAGCAAAATGAAAGTTGTAAAGCTCATGGTGTCTCCTAATTGCAGATTGAAGGATATCCTGTCTTGTGTGCTTCTGGTTGAACTACGTGTGCGCCTTTCCATTGAAAATCAGCTATGTTCCGATTAGAAGTGCTGTGCTGTTAGAAATTGTTCTGGTTTATTGGAGGCTTTTTCAAACTAAACCAGTAAATTTTCTGTCTGCTTCATCAAATATCAAATGCTTAATCCCTGTTTTCTAGAAAAGAAAATGGGACATTTCTTCAACTGTCTTTAGTATAGTTCTTAGGCAGTCCATGTGGATAATCTTCAAGTTATTACGCTGTTTTACTGAGACAAAATCCACCTTAATGAATTCAGCTCTTACATGTCCCTTCACCTGAAATGTAATTTGCTTAAAACAGTTAAGGTCACATTAAGTGTTTAAACTCAGTGGCCCATTTTCTAACACACTCTCCAGCTTAAAACCCTCCCTGCCCCCTGAATCGTGAAGACAGCATCGTGTTTCTTGTGTTTGAGTTTTCTATCAAGGACCAAAGGTTGGTGAAGGTAAGTTAGCCTGACCTTGTGATCATTTCAGTTAGGTGCCACAAAGTCAGGTGTTTGAGCATGCAGCATACATCACTGAATTAAAGATCTGTTTTCAGCCATTGCCACCTTCTAATGAAGCCATTGAAACGGAACACAGAGCAGAGTAAAAAGTAATGGGCCATCAATCTGCTGCTTCTTGAGACGTGTAAGCTGAAGTTACAAAAAGTGTTTCAGGACAGTGTTAGTCGTAYTGTACTTTGATCATATCAGGAGATAAACAAGCAGAAATGGTTTTGAACAACTTGATACACGATTCTTCAAAAAAAATTAATTAGATATCAAATTAATTGCATACAAAATCAGTATCCTCATTTGCTAAACAGATGAAAAGGCAACAGCTGGGTGTTTTTTAAAGCTAGACAATAAAAAAGTGGAGAACCTAAAAATAGGACAGTACAAAAGCAGTTCAGAAAAACCTAACTACATCACAAGTTCTGGGGCAGAATTTGGACAGGTGGTAGTGTCTGCCTGTGGCAGGGAAAAGACTACCAGGTACCTATTTTCCTGATGCCTGCTGTTTCCCAGCTGATAACTGATGCTGAAGATGATGTGTCCCGTCTGCAGCCTCTCCTAGAAAGCTGCATCACTACTTTATCCTTTTACCAAGCTGTCCTGGTTCCGGCTGGGACAGAGTTAACTCTTTTCCCAGTAGCTGGAGGGGGTGCTGTGTTTGGGTTTGGTAATGAAAGGAACGATGATGGCCCATTGATGCTTTGGTTGTTGCTGGGTATATTCTGTTACTCTTGTTGTTACCGTTGCTATCACTGTTCTACTTTGGTTTATTTCCATTATTAAACTGTTTTCATCTCAACCTGCGGGTTTTCCTCCTTGTGCCCTCCCGATCCTCTCCCCCATCCTACCGGAGTGGGGGGGGGGGGTGAGCGAGCGGCTGCGTGGTGGTTAGTTGCCGGCTGGGGTTAAACCACGACACAAGCTTAGCGGCCTTCCTTTGGCCTCTGTGGAGCAGGTCTGTAGCACACCAGRGAACTCTGCTGGAAGAGATACTTCTGTGAGACAATCTTGCTGACCCACGAGCAACATCACTGGAAAAATCGGTATGGTCCAGCCAACGTTCACCCTCTCCGTTACAAAAGCAGGGRCAGTTTCCTGTGGTTGTGAGCAACTCCTGAGGTCAGAGCCTGAGGGAGCCTGTTGCAAAGATAACGTAATTAGATGGGGGCTTTTAGTGCATGTGAAACAGCACAGATCTTGGCAGGGTACCAGTGCTCGGCTGTTCCATGTGCATTAAGTTTATGCAGCCAGGACAGGATCCGTAACTTACCCTGTTCCCTTGAAAGTTAGAGCTTTCACTGAAATCCTGAAGCACACATCAGAGGATCTGGATCAGTTCTCCACCATCTCTTGGGAGCTTTTTCTTACAGAGATGGATTACTTGGAGTATGTGCTATTTGGTAGCATGAAAATCTGTATTTCTTCTTCCTCTTCTCTCCAAAGACTGACTCTTAACTTAAAGGACTTCAGTGAGATTTAATGTAAAACAGGTGTGAAGACATAAAGTACCACAAGCAAATTGGACATTTAGAAGTTTATGATAATCATATTTCTGATTTGAAGATCTGAAGCAAGTCTCTGGAAACCAGTGAGGATATATGGGAAATGGAGGACCTCTGTTTTTAAGCTCAGCACAAACCTATTTTTGTTTTGTTGATTTGTGTTGCTTAGTATATTACATTTTTGCTCACAGCTTTAGTGCAGTCACACCTCTAATTGACTTCATGTCTACAAGGACATAGTGAAATTAATTCTTAGCCTTCTTTGGAGATATTCAACATATAATTAGAATGAAATCCTCAAAATTTACATCCAATTTTAATGTGTCTTTCCTGTTCAGCAGATCTCAGTAAGACAGGCAGTTCCAGACTGTTAGTAATTTACCTCAGGSTTTTTAATTGGAGGTTTTAATTTTATCTTCTCATACAATTTCCCTAATGTASGTAAAGTTATGGCACATTTCACGTAAACTGAAACTCATGAAAGAGTAGTAAATTTCCTTCTCAGTCTATCAATTTTTACTTCTCTACAAAAGCTAATACACGCTTTTCTCTAAGGTTTCTGTTCAAGCTATTTTGCTAGAGAATTCCGTGGAGATCTGACATTCTACTGCCTAGCTGTGAGTTTAAAACAGAAGAGGAACAAAGAAACAAAAAACGTATTTGGACTACATGCAGTTACGCTCAAAGCAAGAGCAGTAAACATTTTGTTAATGAAAAAGTGTGAGGCAGGTTGAACAGCAGGCATTGTACTTAAGAGAAACTTACATAGATTGATTAAAGC
>JASVER010000081.1:4249020-4378482 GCA_030449065.1 Oceanodroma leucorhoa
AGCTAACATTTTAAGAAAATCTCATCAGACACACATCACAGAATTTGATTGTATCAACAGAGTTTGATGAACAAACAGTTCACAGTTTATCACACATCTAATCAGAGAAGGTGGCCAATCCAGTTGTAATGCTGTAACTTCTTTTCTAAAAAATAGTTTCCCCATGGAGATATAGCAGTAGAATGTGGAGTAATCAAAATGTTTCTAGATTTCATCCTGCTGAAAGACTATAGAGTGCTCTCTAGTCAGGAATAATTCAAAAGCATGGACGACTGCAAAGGCTGAACCACTGCAAATAGTCTCTCATCAGTAGGAAGATCTCTGAAGATGAACAGTTTACATATGCTTCTTCCAACTAGTACTGAAAATGCTTGGATTACTTCAGTAGGTGTGACAAGGTAGTTCAAGTTAAATGAGTTTGAAATGAAAAGACATTATTACACAATAGAAAATAGGTTGAAAGGGTCTGGTGATGCTTATATTTAATAAGGAGTCATTTCCATTGAGTTTTACCCAAAACCAGGCTACACCAGACACAGCTTCAGCAGTTTTCTTACCACTTGAAGACTCCAGTTTTGCTCCTGTTATTTTAGGGAAACTCGTTTAGTGTTACGTTGCCATTTTAAGGGCTGTTAGCTGTTAATTAGCTGAGCTCTCGCTTTGCGCTTTTCTTAGTGACACCCGCTGCCTGCAGCTTATGTACTGTTATTCTTTATATTTCAGTCTAGTTCTTAAAAAGTTTAAAAGAAATTTGATATTCTTGTGCTAGTTGTAATTTCCAGTTGTTCAGACTGGATGACTGGCTGAAGTGCACTGTAGCCCTCTCCTTACCTCAGTGACTGGATTTCCTTCAACAGTTAAAAGTATCTTGAAAGTTAAACAAAAGGAAAAAATTAAATTAAAAATTAAACCTAGCACATGGACTTTATAAATCTAATATTTTTTTTGACCTATGGGTTAGTGAAAACTCATGTGTCTTCTTAGGTGTGAAAAGATAAGAGTTAGTGCAATATGGCATCTCTTTGCATATACAGTAGAAAGACCAGGTATTTAAGTACCTGCACACCAACATAATAGCATTATTTTTATGTAAATCCATACACGCAGCCTGAAATTACTGTTACTTGATTGTATAACTAAAGTGTGCACATATCTATGGCTTGATTTGTCGCCTTCTTAAAATTAAATGATCATTTGTCAAAATTCAGTTTCCAGGTTTCCAGGAAGCATTTGCTTTGGCCTTGATTCAGAAGGGGGAATTTCAGTCTCACATGAAAGAAGTCAAAAATATTTTTCGCATGTTTGGTGTTTTTACATACCTGTGTAACTTAATGCTTTGAGGCATGAGTTGAAAAAATCGGCTTAATACTTCATGTATTAAGACACAAGTTGCAAAATTCTGCTTTTAACAAAGTAATTAAGAGCTGCTAATCATTGATTGCTTCTAAAGTACTCCCCACTTGTGTTAAAAGACAATTTCACCCAGACTCTGATATGTTAATGTATTACTGATTTTTGCTCCTATATATCAGAGCTTTATTATTTAATCAATCATTTTGATTTTATTTTAAATAAAGTTATGATGTAAACTAGTGATTTCCTGCATACTGTGTTCTGAAAATTGGTCACACACGTGGCTTGGTGGACCCAAATGCATCACGTTCATTCCCTTATCAAGTGGACTTGGCTAATGAGCTAAGTGGTTCTCCCATTTGGGTTTAAAGAGCAGAGCAGAATTCTTCTGCTTTCCATATCAGAAGCATAAAGTCTGCAGACCTCATTACATCCTCTGTGCAATTCTGTTTTCTGTGTTGACCAGATCCTAATTGTTATGCTGTACAAACAAACTTACTGTCTGCACAAGGTGACTACACAGACAGACTTTGCAAGATGCAGCTGCACTTGCAGTCAAGCAAATTGAAGCTACAGAGCTGTGCCCAGTCTCTCGATTTCTGGTTAATGAATGCAGCATAAGCTAGTACAAAAATATTACTTGCTCACTCTGAAGTGAGTGAATTTCTTGACTTGCATTTTTCATAGCTTTCTTCTGTAAAAGTGAGAGTTATATTTATGGGCTAGCTAGAGAGAAAAGCTTGATTTGTAGAAGAACATTCTGATTGGTTTTCCTGTTAAAAACACATGGAAAATTTTCCTGTATTGAGCAGTTTATTAAACATCATCATCTCAGTTTACATGAATGTTTATCTTGTGATTGCAGTAAAACTTGTTGATTTTCATCAAAAAATCCTGGCACTTTGCAAAAATCTGTTAACCAATCCTTCAGTAGTTTGCTTTCATTTCACTAGACAGGCAAATACTCCTTTTGCCTAGTTGAGTAGTATTCCTGTGAACTAAAGTTGTAGTGGATGTAGAGCAGGATGTGTAACTAAGTGTATTAACAATCACAAGTCTTCCAGGCTCAAAACAAAAGTCTAGATGTGATCTGAAGTCAATCGTAGTGTTTCTACTACTCTTCTGAAACAGCTATTTTCGGCTGTTTTGCAGTGAGGAAGACTCTTGAAACAGGCTACCGTGGAACTATACCCAGAAGCTGGGAATAGGCCGGTCTGGGAGTGTGAGGGTTCATCTGAAGGAAAGTTATCCGAATCAGCATAAAATACGATTATTTTAAGAGAAGAGATGCATAGATGTACATGCAGACAACTTTGGCTTCAGGATGGTTTACCTGTTTAAGTATTAATGTGTGAATTCTACTGTAAAATGCTCATCCCTGCAGCACATTTGCACGGGTTTTTAGCTGGTGGACTTAACYTCCAGTTTCATTCATGATTCCTTCTTTACTTTTTCTTAAAGTATGTAATGTTATATATGAATACCTTTCTGTTTAGCCTGGGGGATGAAGAAGGAAAGAGAAAGGAGAGGGAAGAGCCAAGACATGCTTAGGTTTGTGGTTAGTCATTTACTGTTCCCCTATGCTTCAAGATATGCTGTCTCTCTCTCCTTAAAAACATTTTTTCTGCTAATGTAATTTCCTAGCCTTCTAGCAATGATTTGGAAAGATGACTTAATTCTCACTTCTAAAGTCAGAACAGATATAATTTATAGGCAAGACAAGTCACTGCATTCTCAGTTACCTTAATTTTATTGGCCGTTGCAAATGCAACCATTTGACACAGTCCTAATGCAGCAGTTATGTTCAATTCTGCACTAGAGTGGATAAATAGAAATTGTAATAGGACTAAGTGAAAAGGAGAGTTTGGCTGATTTTTTTTTTTTCCAAGCATCAAAAATCTGATAAGGGCAGGCCATATAGGTACTCTCTTCTGCTTACMCACCATCAGGACCATGCACACGGACACCTCCTTCACGTGATGTAGTACACAGCTGTGCTCCACCACAGGTCTAGAGAAAACATTCCCATCTGCTGTACTTCTCTTAAGGTCATGTCAATATTTGTATTCTCGTGCAGAGGCCTTTCAAGAAGATCTTTCAAAGAGAGTAGACCATAGCCAATATGAATTGTTCTAAGGAACCATATCAAGGTTGGCCGTCTTAGAGTAAGCAGAGCACAAGATGCAGGAAAACCAGGAGAGTTAATAAAAGAAGAATCATAATATGAATATTATAATTCATTAATATTATCAGCCATTAACAGATATCATGATGAAATATTTTCCAGTTCCTTAGTATGAAAGGCTATTAACATTGTTAAGGATGAGTATTTAAAGCTGGAGCATAACCCTGAACACTAGAAAATTCCAGGCAGAAAGAGGAAAACTAATGTTGTGTCCATACACAGGAAGCAAAAGCAGCACAACTGCAGTAAGCCTGCAGAAATTTGATACGGTGGAGTTTGCCGATAAAGGCTAGCAGTGTAAAACCAATGGAGCATTAGCCTGAGTGTCTCGTCAAACCTGATGGTGCTATTTGTGAAGATTATCAGTTTTCAGAAACTGCATATCTATTTTCATACAATATATAACTTAATGCTACATGATTTTCTCATTCAAATACAGTTATAATGTAAGGTATGCCTGCTATCTCACATCTCAGAAAAAGATCTGTTTTGGCAAAGATGTGTTAAATGCTGAAAACTATGTAACACTTATCAATTATATCAAAATTCACAATCACCGTTGACCAGATATTTGGGTGTAATAACAAACTTGTGAAACAGTAAATAATGATGCAGTTTATTATTTATAAGGATCTCTTCAAATGAAGTGTTTTTTAAGAAAGCCAGATACAAAGTTAGGCACCTAGAAGGAGGAATGGAGAGRATACAGTTACAGAATAGGGAAATGTGATTTTGCTCAGGCTGTAATCTCTCCCTAAAACCAATTTCCTCCTCTGAGGTAGAATTTGTAAAATATTCTCTGCCTTTTCCCTGATCTTACCAGTTCTTGCCATATTCAAACGGAGGAGTCAGTCATCCCAGATACCTTTTGGCACACAGCAACTGTGGGTGGTAAATTTGGTGTGGGTTTGGTTTTTTTTGTTTTTTTTGGGCTTTGGTGTTATTTTTTTGTTCAAGTGCGAATGAGATTTTATTCTGTTTTCACTAAATTGTATATTGATTTGTAGCAGAAAAAAAGAGTTAGTAATACCACTGCAAAGCCAGGACTACAAGCTCACTTTATACAGTGCTTCTCCACAAATGCTAGAGAACCTGTTGCAATCCAAACAATCAGATTTTGTGATAGAATATGGCTGATCTGCCGTAAAAGGAATCAGAAGTGAAATGAGAAAAGGATGGGTGTCTTTGTTGGGGGAAAAAAAAAAAAGAAAAAAAACACCCCAAAACTTTCTATATCCCATGTCCTAGTGTGTAAGGCTGCAAGACCAAATATCTCCTAGTCATACTTGGTAAGTGGCCATCTTACACCTGACTGTATTTTACCAGTTCAATGGAACCTTTTCATACCAATGTAAGAATCAACCCTCGGGGCAAAACTCTGCTGTTTCCAGTGACCACTTTACTATGAGATGGCCTTTTCCTATGGTGATGTATTACTGCTCTTGCAGGTCCACTTTTCTGCTAATTTTTAACAGGATATGTTTGTCCCTTTTCTTCTAGGTTAGTACAGCTTGCAGCCCTACTCTGGTGTGTATTTCCACTGTAGTAATTTCTTTAAAGCTAAAGCTGGTTCCAAGCTAAGAACCTTTTTTAAGGCATAAAAGGCAATTTAAGTATGCTTTAGGAGTTTTCTTTGTCTTTTTTATTTTTTCTTGATCACTTCTGTCGTGGTTTAAGCCCAGCCGGCAACTAAGCCCCACACAGCCGCTCGCTCACTCTCCCCCAGGTGGGATGGGGGAGAGAATCGGAAGGGTAAAATGAGAAAACTCGTGGGTTGAGATAAAGACAGTTTAATAGGGAAAGCAAAAGCCGCGCACGCAAGCAAAGCAAAACAAGGAATTCCTTCACTACTTCCCATGGGCAGGCAGGTGTTBAGCCATCTCCAGGAAAGCAGGGCTCCATCACGCGTAAYGGTTACTTGGGAAGACAARCGCCATCACCCCGAACGTCCCCCACTTCCTTCTTCTTCCCCCAGCCTTATATGCTGAGCATGACRTCAYATGGTATGGAATACCCCATTGGCCAGCTGGCCTAGCTGTCCTGGCTATGCTCCCTCCCAGCTTTTTGTGCACCTCACAGAGCATGTGAGCTGAAAAGTCCTTGGGACATAGACTACCTAGCAACAACTAAAAACATTAGTGTGTTATCAACATTCTTCTTATACTAAATCCAAAACATAGCACTATACCAACTACTAGAAAGAAAATTAATTCTATCCCAGCCAAAACCAGGACAACTTCTTTTCTCTGTAAAAGAATGAAAGCTTCTATATTCTTGGAAAAATTCAGATCAACTCTTCCATTCTCTCACCAGATACCTTAGGGATATCATCCTCAAGCAAACTAGCACACACCTGGAGGTTAATAGTTGAGATATAGTTTTTTATGTCTCATCATGTAGAAACTTCTAAATGACTCAAGCAACTCTTTCAGTGACCCTCTAGAGGAATACCATCACCCAAGCATGCTGTCTGTTTTGGATGTGAGCAGCAGATCCCTGAAGCAATTGGATTTGAGCACAGATGCCCCCAACAGCCCTATTGTGAAACCCAGCAATGGAAAATGATATTTTGTATCATTTAGTAAGCGTTTGGGACACACATTCTTGGGATTTCAGACAGGACACTCTGAAGTGATCTGAATTTCCTAGGATCTTAATCCAAATTTCCCCATTCCGTTTTGGGATGACGCCTATGGCTACCCCACAGAGTATTACATGGCTCAGTGACTTCCAGTATCAACTTTGGTTTTATCTGCTGCTCCACTTTGGGGTTCCGCTGTTCTGCAACTTGTCAGAAAGCACATGCCAATCAGCATCACTAATGTGCTGGGTAATACCAGCTCTTCGTCACTAGCAAAAATGTCCAGTGTAAGATATCTGAGCGAAGTTCAGATACCAGTTGCATCCTTCTTTAAGTCTGCTACATCGTGCACATGTTTTAATCTGGTGGACACTTCCTCTTCTGAGTTTGATTTGGGGAATATAGTCAATGCTASCTTCCAATCTTTTCTTTCAACAGTACTTTTAACAACTGTACATGAAAGACGTTTTTCCATTTATCTCACAGGTCAATATCACAACTCGCTGGCCCRACTTGCCTGCCACTATAAATGTTACTTACCATTTTGTAAAAAGTGACAGTAACCATACTACCTTGCCCCATGTGTTGCCAGGCTCATTTCTCCTCTGAGTCGCCTAATTTACCTGATATCTAGATCACCTGTGGTGAGGTGAGAAATGTCTGCAACCTTTCCCCTCCTCTTTATGATCAACCCATGACACTGGAAGAATCTAAAGTTTGGTCCTTTTGAGTTTTCTTAGTCATAGCTAGTGTGTCATGAAGCTGTTGTCTATATGCAAGTGGAGGAAATCTCAGTGAAGTCTGGAGGATTTAGAAAATACTAATAGAAGATAAAGCAACAACTTCTCTGTGTGCTGGGGATCTGCCTGCAAATACTTTTGTTGCATTCCTCTGAGGGACTGATTAATTTGCTACACTAGCCTGTATGTCTGAGGATGATAAAAGGTCATTTGAATGGCCTCGAGTTCTTCAAATTTGATAAAACTCCTTTAACATAGATACTTGGAAATCTGTTTGTGATCTGCTACTCTGTCTTTTGGGATATCTACAGTACTAAAGAGTTCAAGCAGTTCTTCCGTGATTCTTTTGACAGTGGCACTGCGTAAAAGAATTGCCCCCAGAAAGCAGGTCAGGTGTCAGAGATACCTACAGTATGCTTACCTCTGAGCTCTCTTCTGGCAGACTGATGATTTCGCTCCTTACAATCGCATACCTCTAACAGGCATGACTGTCCCCAGACCCCTGGTCTGGGACCTATCCCTGGACAAAGCTCCAAGTAGATCGAACCACGTCTTGGAAGTTACAGCAATAAAATCTCTGGGTCAGTCAGTTGTTTTGCCTGGTTTTCAGCTTCATGATGCTCATATAGCCTTTTTAATGTGCTGTTTTGCCCAGATTTTTCAGATCTTGTTCATGCCTCCTGACACCACCCCAAAGCCTTGGGATCTGGTCCAAGGCCTCTGCAGCAGAACAGGAAAACAGAGGAAACCTATGTCTATGAAGCAGTGTGAAGGGCTTGCACTCCTTCTATTAAGGACCATATTGAGAGGACAATTTCTAACAGATAGCTGTAACCTGGAAGTCGACTGCCCAAAATGCTGTAGATATGACTGATACTCTAAAAGTGATAGGAGGACTACGACGGCTGCTTTTCTAAACATCCTGAGATCAGCAGAAGCACTTGCATACTTATAGTTTGTTTAATGCACACGTCTGTCTATTGACAGTGGCAACTGATCATGGGTGTTAGAACATAAATCACTGTATAGGACACACCAGAGATGCACAGTGCAGAGGAACGTGACACTTCCTTGTATGAACAAGGAGAGCTATTCCAAACTGCTTGTTCTGTCTCCACTACCCTTATTCTAGCTTGTTTAGCTGTATTACAGCCACACAAGTTTTGTAAAAAGCCATACAACTTTTTCAAAAAGCCAGCTTAGGGACACCCAAAGGTTGCTGGTAGAACATACATTTGCCAGGCGGAAAGCAGGACCACAAAAACGTAAATGGTTTCTGCTCCGTGTGTTACTTCAGTAAGCCATGTTCTGTGTGACACCTGTGGGTAAGAGGAGATAGGGAGGACCCAGGACATTCTTGGTGTGCAGGCATGCTATCAGCAGACAGAGCAGCAGCCTCAGCATGTGCATTATGAAGGCCAATACTATAATAGTTGGCTGCTTAGAAGTTAAGAGGAATGATAAGTTAAAACAAACCATCCTGTGCTTTTCATCCATTTCCTCTGACGRTATGCAAGGAAAAAGAGCTGTTTCTTCCTTTTTACCCGTGGCTTCTCCTCATTTGATCTCAGACCCCTTGCTCTGTGACAACCGCTTTGCTCACAGTCTACCAGAAGTTCTTGAGAGCTTCCTGATACTAGATACAGCAATTGCTGCTCACACTCAGATTATTCCTTAGATTGACCCGAAAAGGCAGTCAATAAACTCAGTCATGCCGCTACCAGTGCGTGGGCATCTGGCACTGAGAGCAGCTCCCAGGACGTCTCTCAAGATATTTTCTGGAGCATCCCCTGCCTCCTCCTCCAATCTGCTCATTTCTTATCTGCTCACTGGGTGATTAAGGTAGGGCAGTAGGATATGAGCTCAAGGCCCAGACTCCTCAAAGCAGGGTGGACTTGTCAGATTTACCAATGCTGTTCTTAATTTCGTCATGGAGGCGTTTCATGCACTTGATATACACTCCCTACCCTAGATATCTTACAACATGGACCCCTCTCTTTGCCAGCTTCTTGCAGTAACTTCACATGAATGCAAATTCCAGGCACATGTCCAAGAAATCATGGGTTTTGTGATAGTCCCCTCAACAAAATCTTGTGGTTTCYCAGAAATTTTGTACAGAAACTGCGGCAGGCCTCATGGAGAAAGCCTGGGGTTTGAATTTAAGGTGGCCAAAAACTACAAGCATGCAGGAGGGAATGACTGAGAAGTGAGCAGGTAGAAACACCCATGGTAAAAACAGTCTCTGGGAGAATGAAAACCCAAGATTTTAGYAGCATATAAAGCCATCTCCCATGTAACTTATCCTTTTCTTTAGACAAGGCTTAGAAGGAGAGATTCAACATACATGCCCGTTGACAATTCATACATCGATGCTGGAGGACAGGGTGGGCAACGACATATGCAGAGCAACAGATGAGACACCTGCAATGCAGACGGTTCTCGGCAGTCTCCCATCCTGGCCCAAGCAAAATATTCTCCCGGCACAGCAGGATCTGAGCCACAAGAGGTCACTGGTAACAGCGCTAAAAACAGCTCCCAGGTTTCTCAGCCTCGGTATTCTCCCTCTGCTCCTCATACCTGGTGCTTTGAGTAGCCGGGTATCACCTACAGCATAAACTGAAACTAACTGCACCTACACTGCACCTATTAGCTTTGCAACAAGCCATGCACGGGTGCACAGCAGGCACGCACCAAGCGACCTTCCTGCAAATCCTCAACTGACTGGAGGAAGGCATGTGCTGTTTATTTGTAAGACGCAACCACCCACCCAGCTGTGGTCAAAGTCTTCTCAGCACAAGGATGTCATATTGATTTCAGTGAAACTAACTGGAAACAGAAGCTTTATTTTATTAAATATTTGGACATTTCAACTTTTTCCTCTCCTTGAACTACAGTCTAAACAAAACCTCTCTCATGTTTTCAGGAAACAAGATCATGTCAGCATGCCTGTGGGTGACTTGGAGCATGAAAACACTGGCCTGGGACTCATCTCTTCCTCTTTAACTGAGGAAGAGCAAAAGTTTGGTTTGGGGTTTTTTTTAAATCCCAAAGTACTTTGGTATGAAAAGTTTGTGTTCTGTTCTCCTTTAATGACCTGATGAAATTTTGCTAAGCGCAGACTTATAAGCCCCCTCTCCTCTGCAAGAACTTGGCAAAACTGATTTTTCTCCAAGAAATATTCTGCTTTGCATATAGCATTGTATTCTGGCAACATTTAATTTTACAAGCTCTGGTTTATATTAATATATCAGCAGGAGTGCTCCCATCTTATCAAATAAGCCAGATTGTTCAAACACTGTTGTGTAAAAATACTTATTTGCCACGATTCAATCACTAACCTATCACAGAAACAAGCTCACAAGTATCCTAGGTATGGGTTTATGGTGAACTGATTTGGTTCACTGAGATTATAACGTTGCCCTTGATTTGCCATTTCTCTTATTGTAACACCTGTAGAACAACAACATTTCACGTTATGCTGGGAGACTGGTAAGAAGTCAAGCTTCAACAAAGTGCTAGGATTAAAAGCATGTGGAAATGAAACACTTTTTGGATGGAAAAACATAGAGAGAAAATGAGAAATCAAATCAACAAACATTTGCTCTCTAGCTTCATACTGCAAAATGTATGAGAACAAGGTACCCCCGCCCCAAAGAAAAAGCACCACGCATGTAGCAGCACGGAGATGTAAGCAGTCTCCCCTGCCACTCTCAGTATTGCACGTGACTGTACGGCCAGGTGGCTGACAGGGTTTCAGTGTGCAGGAGCAAAGTTTAAGAGGAATAAAAATAAAAGAAGCTTTAAGAAAGTTGAGGGTGGTCCCTACCATGGAGCTTTTCTTTTACATGGACAGGCACGACTTAACTTTGACAGGGTTTTGACTGCTTGGCAACTGAATCAAGCAAGATGTCACGGTGTTTGAGAAACTGCGCATCTTTAGGCTTCCCTCAGACGCAGCCCTGGGCAGCAGACACGTCTTGATGTCCCCATGCGTTTCCTAGATCAGGTCCCCTGTCTGCCTGCATTCAGTTTTATGAGCTCTTTGAATGTACAGCAGAGCTGTTAGAGGTTTTCTGCAAATCAGATGTTGATMTGCCGATCCTTCTATGTAACTCCAAATCCTGTCTGTTGTTACCCTCAGCTTTATTACTACTATAACTGTTTGCTTGAAGCATAGTCCTTCTACTCAGACAACCCTATTGTCACTCAAAAATGAATTAAAGATGTTTTGATATCTTGGTACATCCTTGGTTCTTTTAATTCTACTACTCCCTGTAAACCATCTTTGCTGTATCTGAACTAGACCATAAACAGCTTGAGTCTGAAATTGATCTTATAYGACTGGGTAGTTACAATGGCATGTAGGAAGTGAAAATTGAACTTTTATTGCACTGACTACAATGTCTAAACACTTTGGAAATGTAAAGGCCCAAAGCTTAAGAAAACAGGAAAAAAAAAACACCTGAAAAAAGAACCCCGAAAGATTCCAGGTTTTGGAAACAGGAGAATTTATAGACTATTATAAGTAATAAAAAGGTACTTTTGGTCAAACATGAAGCCTAAGCTGTAGTACATGAGCTTATTCAATTAACATCAGAGCTCTCAACCTTGCTGACTATTCCCAACATCCCTAGGGTGACATTAGGCTACATTCTTCTATAAAAAATATTAAAAATATAAAGAAAAGCAAGAGCAATGGTTACTGAAACTTACCCAACTATACAGCAAGGAAAAAAAGCCTTTTTGATTTACTGCTTACCAAGGTTGTATCCAGACTTGTCTCTTTTCAAGGAAATAAGCTCTGAGAGACAGAGAATGGAAAATCAATTCACCTTACCCTCAGTCAACTATGCTGAGCGAATTTATAGTTACACTACTGTATCCCTTTCACACAAGATGGATAAATTATGTTAATATGCAGTATTTTCACCTGAACTGATGGAGAGGGGCCCAGAGCACTGGGGGGGAAAGGGCTGTTCTGCTGCCTTTCAGCCAATTTGGCAGCCAATGTGGGAAGCTCTTTTTTGACCAGAACAGCCCATTGGAACAGGGCAAATACCATTTCCCAGCTGGTAACTTTGTGTATGAGCTTTATTGCCTGAAGCCAGAAGACACTGTGAGCCAAACCCTCTTCAGGTTTACTTGTGCCAGTTGAGGTAAAGGCCCCTGGTTTGACCCAGCATTGAAGTCATACTCATTCATCCTGGTGATAAATCCATACACAATCAACTGACTGAGCAAGCAATTGCCATTTATTGGTGGCAACCCAGGCTAGGGTGGCTAAGGTAACGTTTTGTACCCCGCTTTAAAATTTTTCCATCTACCATGTTTTATTCCCATTGGCATGCTCTTGTTAGCTGCTGCAGCACGGAAGGAAGACTTAGCAAAACTGTTTTCTGTGTGTGGTACTGAGGACAGTGCACACTTGATTAAATAATATATAAAAAAGAAAAGGAAAATCCTGCTGTCTGGAACACCAAGTGTGTCAAAACACYAGGAATTTCAGAGCCTTTAGGTCAGGGCACATTAATGACACCCTACGGTATATTTTCCTCTGGTAAAGAGGGCATTTTTGGCTGCCACTATGCTGACAGCTTCATGTGTTAATGACCCATCCATCAGATGCTCTGGAGGGAGCCTTTCCCTGCTTTGTTCTCTGCTCTGCATAAGAGCATATGCTGCAAGTGCCCTGTCCGCACATTCATCTTTCTAAATGAAGGCTCAGCCGGCTGCTGCTATATTGTAATTATTATTAACACACTTGCAGAAAAGTATGATCTTGCATGTCCCTGGTCATGCTCATAGAAAACAGACAATTTAAGGTGCAATAAAACTTTTGTTAGAGCTTCTGGTTTTCACTGCTCCAACGTGCTGAAAAATTTCTGTCAAGAAATACAGCCAAAAGATCTGTCTGTTTGACAAGCCTCTGGCATACAGAATTTATTAATTTTACTTCGTGTCAGCGACTTCAGTTTTGCTCTCTTTTTCTAGCTGAACCTGAGCTTTACCTACTGAGAAAAGAAACCTGCCCCATGTTCCCTCACCGTGCTCGGTAGTGAGGAAAGAAATGGCAATTTCTCTCCTGTTCTTCTAATGAGTCTGTTCTCTTCACCTGCTGGAAATGAAGCAAAGGCAAAATTAATTTCAGAAGCTTGCTGCTTTTCATATCCTTAAATCCATTTGGCTCAAGTAGTATCTTTCATTATAASTGGGGTGGGCAGGCTTCTTTCCTGCCCCCCTGTTTCCCTCCCCATCATTTAACATCTGTCTTTCTTGATTAGGATAAAAAGAAGTTTCCTCCTTCACTGAAGGATTTTGATTCTTTCACTTTTGACCTTTTTTTGTTGTTGTTTCAGTTGTCCCTCTTCCCAGCATTTAATGTTGCAGCATAAATTTTTAGAGTAAGGTTTCTCTCCTAGGAAAGGTGGAGTRTATTGTTTCCTTGTGTGCTCCAAGGCTCCCTTGCTAACTGGTGTCTCAAATGTTAGGGAATTAATCCTTACAGGGTCAGAAAAGGCTTACGAATACAGTCAGTTAAGAGAAAACCAGACTTCTAGGAGTATCTTCTTCTGGCAAGACCTGTACAAAATTCCATCARTGATAAAGGAGTAGGCGTAAATATGTTGACATACTTCAGTTTCAGCCCTTTTCCCAGAGTTAATGCCTACACTCTTTGAACCACTGACATCTATGAAGGCACTCCTTAATTTTTCTAGAATTTATCCTCTGACCAGGTATTGCTAACTTCCTTWGAAAAAATGGTGGAACAGGCCTAACTTTTTCTCCCATCATATTATAGACAGACAAAAAACTATGACTCATTTGATAGCAGCCATCATTTTGATACTAACTTTTCAATCTACTTATATAGCATCAGGGGTCATTAGAAAGAAGAGCTGCTCAGGAAGATGTTTGAAATATGTTTACCAATATTTTATTTGAAATCTACAGTACAGTGCCTTTTGTTACATGGCTTTTTAGTTGCTGTAGTATTGCAATTCCAAAAGTATAAAATTTTGATTTCCTATGATATGCTATTTGAGAAGTAGTAATTTTTAAAATAAACAACAAAAATGCCTTAGTAATAAAAACCATAAACTTCCCAGCCTTACAGTGRGGGGTTCAAATATTCAAGTAGTTAGAGGAACTAATTTGAAATAAAGACACCACGGGAAAAAAAAATCAATTCATGCCTTACTGCAACAGCTGCTGTGCTATTGAAAACTTGATAACATGAAGATGAACAATCTGGAAGCTAAGGCAAGTTTCCTTTCAGAACTACATAGCCTACTGGATGCCTCCATAAGATTAAAGCACATTGTCCACAGCACTTTAAAGTGGCTCCAGAATTATTTTCCAAACACTTGAAGAGCACTCAGTAGTGCTTAAGTACCGCAAGAGAGGATATTCTTTTGTGATCTCAAACATACATTTTTAATGGTTGCAGATTTTCTACCTCCTCTTAAAATTGCTCTAAGATGCATGCAATTTTAATTTGACACTAAGTTACTGTGACCACTCATCCATTATGTTAAAGAACACCTGTCTTACATTCTTCTGGTCACATGAGTGAGAAAGCAGAAGCAATAAGCCCTTTGCAAAGCCACACTAARCAATGTAATTTTTGATTAAATCTTGCTCTTGGTGTAAAAACCTGTCTGAAAAAAAACTCTGTGTTTTAACARATACCATGCACAAAGCAGTAATAGTGCTTTTTTCAGCCTTTTTTTGTAGTCCTAAAATGGCAGAGAGTTGCAATAAAAATAAAAAACCCTCCATAAAATCAGGACTGTGTCTTTATGTTTAAAATTTCACCTGTTCAGATAAATTACTTTGTTATTTACCCTTGCAACTGAAGTAAAGAAGTTGGATTACAAGGAATGACACTTCTGAAAACTTTCCATTAATGGTACTGCAAATGGTGTGGCAAAGGCTGGTCCAATATGTACACTGGTATTGTTTTATTTCAAAGACGTGGCGAGTACTGTTTGTCAGGTGCTGACTTGAAACATGGGTTTAAAATTCCCCAGCAAGCTTCCATCCTTGCTCCCAGGAGACCTCTGGCCATCGGATGGCTTTCCTCTTCTAAGGTGGCTGGTATCTACTCAGTGCCAGAAAGATCAAAGGAGTGACATGAAGACATTGGAAAAAGAAATAGGTTAATTTTGGAACTTGGCCTGGATAAATAAAAGTCCTTTCACACTCCTCCTGGCCGCACAGTTCTTCCTTCTTCCGAGCTCTCCCTCCTGAACTTGCCCCACACCCTGGAGAGAAAACACTGAACCAGCAGGAAGCTGTTTACTGGTTTTGGCTTGGGTTACTCTCTTACCTGAATATACTCTTGTTTTCCCAAATCACCCATCATTTCAGTTTATTTTTGTGCTTCTCCTTTACCTCCAAAAAGTCCTGTCAATTTATAGATTTTAAAGATACAGAAATGTTTTTTAGTACCAAGGAGAAATTAAAAAAAAAAAAAAATCTGGCTAAGTACATTTCAAGTCTAGACCAGTTCAAGTTTAACTAAAGGCAATGCAGGAAGAACAGGGCTCTGTGGGCTTGTCTGCTGTCTTTCCCCCCTACCCCCACGCATGAGAAGGGACCATGACACTTGTGTGTAGAGCTAACTTACCATCCAAACAGAAAACACACTCCTGAAGTGATGATTTTATTTGAGCAAGCAATCATGGCAGTAATCATTTGCTGTATCTAATGCAAAAGAAATTCCTTGCAAACTTGTTGTGACTTGTGAGATGGAGAACAGCTTGCCAAAGAGGCACAGTTCTACTGTGATCTCTTAGACCATCTTCCCTGAAACTTCCTTTTAAAGAAATTTAAAAACACAGCAAAGCACAAGGTGGCTGCTTTGTAGAGCTACAGGAGAGTGCCACTGAATTTTCTAAAAGCCTCAACACAGTTGAAAGGTTGAAAGCTGATGGAGGATTGGGTATGAAAGATTTGCTAAAGTGTGTAAATGTTTCACAAGCCTTATGTTAGGAAACTGTCCAGTGTTTTAAAAATTTGAGAAAAACAAGATTTAAAGATAAAATGTGTGGAAACTATTACGTCATTCTTATCTCACTGCAGAAGAGGAAATAATATTTCCCTTCTGTAAACCAGACATGAACAAAGCGTGGAGACCTGCAAATACTGATTATGCTGAGGTTGAGCTTCAAAATAAAAGTCAATCTCTGTTGGTCACATACGGAGTCACATATGGAGTCTTAAGAAGAAAACAAGGAAAGATTTAAGTGTCGTAATAGTTTTTATAGTATCATCAATTAGTGTAGAAGGTAATAATTAAAAAAAAAATCTCTATAACTGATTGTGTCGTGAAGGGCAGTAGAAATTCAGGCTTAGAAGGAAAACCAGAGTATATGCTAAGTGGGGCAGAAACACTCCATAAGGCTCTCTGAAACAAAGTCTTCCTGTTCCTTCATGTGCATTAGATTGTTCTCATTTTTAAATCAGCTTTATCTGAGTGTATTTCACTACAAGTCAGTCTTTACGGCCATTAGCTGCGCATTATCCTCTCCTCCACCCCTCGTCCTACAACAATTCCATTATACTGTTTTTTGAATCTAAGGATGCACTGTTTGAACACTTAACCTTTTGTACAGACTAATTTCTAGTGTTACCTGTTTGTCATGCTCCTGCTTACTAGTCATCAGAAATTTTAATGCTGCAAAGAATTCCAGGGAAGTGCTGTTATCTCTGTTCAAAGATTGGGAAAAGAAAGCAACAGAGAGATTTGCGAACTGATTTGTTTCAGTGTAAAAGCCAGAAGGAAGACCCACTTCTTGAAGGCACCAAGTAATCTTCAAGGATCTCATTAGAACAAATTCCTTTTACAATGCCAAGATGTAGGTGCTACTTGTCACCTGTTAGGTTAGGACTTGATCCTTAACATTTTTAGCTTTTCTTTGCAAATAAGTCTGGCAAAATCTACAAATGCAAGTATGAGCTGTGAGATGAGCTCTATAAATTATAAACTGTTGTGTTGTTATGCAACAGCTGAAGCATGGCTCAATTTACCTGTAGGTATGCTTACTAAGTAAGTCACATTTGAATGCACTTTACTGTGCCTGGAATTCTGCTGCTGCTGCATCAGCCCCTTGTTAGCACTGCTCCACAGACATAATCGGAAGTGTTTCTTCAGAGTAAAAGAAATGATTATGAAAGCTGTAGAGAATTGAGATGAAGGGAGATTCTTTCAACTTTTGTTCCTGTTCTTCTCACAGCTCCTTTTTTCCCTAACGTGGAAGCATCACAAGTTGTCTCAGAAACATACCTTCACTGGGCAGCAAGATCTCCGAGGCAGGCATTTTGCACAGAACATAGTAACTGTACACAACAATGATGCAAAGTTGATCACAATTAATGGTTGAAAGTTTGCTCACTTAGAACAAAAAGCACCCACTGAAAAACAGGATTACAAAACTATTTCTAATATAAATTGCTTTTCTACACCTATCACACAAATTCACATTCCTGAGTGATATACAAGTTCTCTTTCTATAGACTTCTGGATTAGCTGCATGAATTAAAAGGGGCTTTCCACTAGTAAAATTATCTTTGATCGTGTAAACAATTTTTAAATACCTCCACTAAACGCTCTTCAGTCCAACTGATATGCAATACTAGCAATACTCTTGCTGTGGGAAGCCACAAAACTGCTATTAATACATGATCCTGATTCATGCTTTACAAATTCCCCCATTTTATGGAATTACCTGATGCTTACCATGTACAGAATAGCAGTTCACTTTCGTGCAACCTATGTTTAGACCCTCCCCTCTACTATAACAGCACCATAAAAAAGCACCAAAATCCTCTCAATGCTAATCTTCTGTTCCTTGCTTTTCCATCTTTTTTGACTTTTCACTGTGTGATTTGGACCAGCTCACTCAAATATGCTAACACTCTTTCAGTTAACACAGCCCCATACATACAATTGTATTCAAAAGCCAGATATAAACCAAAACCAAGTGGAGGGTGTTTTGAATGCTCAGGAGTGAAGCAGATCTAAAATTTCAGGTAAAACTGTAAACCCCAGTTATTTGGGGATACATCCATTATTTTGGAGATTAAGAAGAATCTGTTATCCCTCACAAGGTGTAGTTTCTGACACTGTGTAACTGACCAAATGTAGCATTAATGGTTCTGGTAGGTGACCAGTTGGTCATTTTATGAAAAATAGGGTATTGGCCACTGCCAAAACCAAAATAGTGTGCTGGAGGGACCAAATTGCTTGATTTGCTATTTCTATTCTAATTGTAACATATTTCACACACCTCAGTCTTTAAATGCATTTAGCAGATCAGATTTAGTCTCAAAGAATATCTAAATAGCTCTCATATCTGATAAAAAAAATCATACCGAATTTCATTTTCTCTACAGAAAAAAAAAAAAAAATCTATTGAATGGTGCCTCTGGTTCTGTAGGATATAATCATCCTCTTTAAAGCTGGGACGCCATGTGCTCCAACATATAACACAACACAGACTGGATGTACATTTATTGCACATGTATAAACCACAATTTTATTGGAAAAGCTCATCTGGCAAAATAATAAGAGCAATGAGCATATTCATTTTCTAAAATACAATATTGAAAATATAAATCAAAATCAGTGAGAGATATCCTTATTTTATGGTAAAGCTGACTTAAAATATAATCAGTCCAACATTGATCTTTAGGGAGAAAAAATAGTTTTGCGTTCAGTTAAAATGGTGATATTTATTTATATGAAAAAATCTAATATCCTAAATTCTGATAAACAGCACATTATGGAACTGGCAGATAATGTCCTTTCTATAATAAGATATATACTAACCCGTAAACCTGTATGTAGTAATTGCACCATACATCGCTAAGTGCCTCTCCTTCCCTTGTAGATACATACAATATTGAAATTTCATGGAGGTGTTTCAGATGCAGAAACATTAGTGATCCAAAGTTTGGTACTGCAAGGGTTTGAATTTTCTATGCCATGGCACAGAGGAAATCCAATGGGTTAGAACTATGTTTTCGTCAAAAAATACTAACATGACCTACAATATCTTTCAAACCTTAACTCTGATTAGTTTATTTTATGCTTAAAAATAATCTTTCTAATTATAAAGTGTTACAATAACACCTGTTAGGTTTAATGTTAAAAGCATTGCAATTGAAACATCTATGTTGTCCTCCAAAATCTGAATTTGTGACTGTACAAACTCTTCCCTAGCAGTCCTTCCCTAAAACATACCCAGAATTAACCATTRACTGTAATGCATTTTCTGTTTCATTAAAACATGGGCTTGCGAATCCCAAGTATTCACCATTATTCCTTGGAAGTCTTTAGCACAGATTTGGTCCCCGCCTGCATCACAGCATCCTTCTCCAGAGTGACCAACCAGGCACTTTGAATGGGACAACCAAGAGCCAGCRTAGAGTGTAGAGAGTGCTGGTTATAGAGAGTTTTAACCTGCTGCTGCTGATCAGCCAGGGGTAGATGGCAATATTACTTTTATTGGTTTTATTATGAGCATTTGTAAGRTTCCTTAGGTAAGACTAACCAAGAATTTTCCAAGGTCCATCATTATTGCTTGTTGGCTAGATAAAACAACAGTTTCTCCATCTTTGCAATCTGGGAATTTCAGCAGTATCCATGAATTCAGACTTCTGGCAAGTTGTTAGGAGTGTAGCAGCTGTGCCAACCACTTTATATTCAGCAGTTTAATTTCATAATATTCTGACAGAAAACTTTCAATTCAAAGATATTTTTTCAAAGATAACAAAAATTCATATATTTTAGACTTTTTCTAATGCCTTTTCTCTCCTGAAAAAGAAAAAACAAAACTTACTTTAATATCGCAAAAGACGTTTTTTGAGAAGTGTCATGGCAGTTGCTGCCTYTGCACAAGCGAACTGACAGTAAAAAGCTGACACTTAATTCCCTGTTGGTGATGCCCTCAAATCTTTCACATCCTCATCCTGGGCTGAACATCAGTTTATCCTTGCTGGAAGCCAGCCAACTGCCCAGGCAATGTGAGCACTGAGAGATTTAGTAGCTTCAGTTATGTGGGAACATTTTATTCTTAACTGTTACAAGACAACTGATTCATACTTTCTCTGTAGATCTGAAATTTGTGGAGGCTTAATATAAGGGCAGTAGGGGTTCAGGGCACTGCTCAAGCAAAAGTTTCTAGCAGTGGGTTTGCCTCAGCCAGACTCAGGTAAACCCCTTTTTTTGTAGTTCCAGACGAAACCTCCCCCATTTTAGTCAGGACAGTCAAGTCAATTAATTTAAGATTTCTTTAATATTTCCACAAACAGATTTAAATCATTACGTACAAGCCATGTAGCACTAATCATGCATTTAACTGTAAAACAAAAAGCAACACTTTACAAGGCCTATCAGAGCTACCTGGACCGGAGTTTACCACCAGAAATTAGCAATGCAGAATGGAAGACCTCAGGAAAGTGAGCATATGATACCTAACCATGAACCAAATCCAACATTTAGCCAACACCTAGAGCATTTATAAAGGACAGATCTCATTCTTATGCCTAGTCAGATCACTGTTTTCAATAAATAAATGATCACAAAAGCAGATCATTGGCCAGAAACCTGGATAAAGTTCAAGGTAATAGAAAAGCTGCTTAGGTTGAAGGCAGTGTCTAGGTGTAACAAGGGTACCATGTGGGACTGAAAGGAGAAATCTGGAAAAATTAAGAGGCGTAATTTGGGTAAGTGTTTTAATTCCCTTTCCATGACACAGCAGGGAGCCCAATGAAATCTTCTTGTGTTAAAGGATGTGGTGACACCAACAGGGCTTGGTCCTGTGAATTGAATCATAACCAAAATTTCTATTTCAAGTAAAATATCCTCAATCATTTAAGAAGATTAAAGTGTTAATCTTCAAGGAAAGGAATCAGCAGTCATTTCTTCTGGGAGAAAATGGGAAAGTGGAATAAAAGTTTTTTATCAGGAGAAATACTGAGTACTCTTAACTCCTTTCCAAAAACATCCTTTAGGTGTTCTTCATCTTTACAGACAAAAAAGAAAAAGAAAAGGAAAAAAAAATCTGCTTTCAGCATAACACATTTATAGAAGTAGATAAGAAGTACAAGTTTTGCCATGCATGATTTTCTGCATAATATTAAAAGCAGTGTGATTACATTTATGGTAACTTATAAGGTTCTTAGCTGATAATGATCAGAGGTCAGGAGTTTAAAAACTACAGTGGAACTTACTTTCCTCATAAAAACAAAACAACAAAGCAACAAAGCATCAAATAAACAAAACCTAGGAGAGGATTTAAAGCTATATTCTGGCTTGTTGTGAATCACTGTTTTCTAGGACATGGGTTTCTTTTCATTAACTCCTTTGTTAAATCATGATCCCATACCTCATATTTTTTCCTACATTTTTCTTTCTAATTCCCAATATTTCTTTCACCTTAATAATATAGCACACTTTTTAAAAAAGTTAAGTTTGCAGATGGGAGATAATGATATGTGAAAAATTGCAAGTAAAGGTATAGAAAAACAGAAAGAAAGATTTAAAGATGACACACTTTATTACATTGCTAGCTATCTTAATTTTAATGCAAGTTCTGTGATATTTGGATTTTTTCCTTTCAAGCCTGGGCTGCCAGAAATCAAAATCTTTTATAAGAATCTCAGTGCACTTTTCATTAAAAGTTCAGACATTTCTAGACCTCATAACTGTGAAAAAAACCTCAGGAGAACAAAGAAAGTACAAATTTAAAGCTAAAAACACATGAAAAAGATTATTTTCCTGCCAACCGCCTTTTAAAAGAGAAAGTATGAAAGCATTTTTATAATTCGCAAAATATTGACAAAAAATAAAGAAACCCTTCAAACAACTATTGCTATCCTCATATTGCCATTTTAAAAAAGAATCTATTGTTTAAAATTTTTTCTGTTTTCTACACAAGTGATAATTAATCCCGTTGCACACATTAAGGTAAAAATTAAGTGACGCTTCCCAACTGTAAAGCTCTGACGACTGAGAGAGCATCAAGACTTGCACGCAGCCATGCCTGTTGCCTATGGCAAAATGTAGTCTCTAGGCAGACGCACTTTGCTTTACACTCATTTGTCACCTAGCACCCACAGCTAAATCTAAATGGTTAGGTTCCTGCCCTTGCACATAGAATGGCACTCACGTGTCCATACTGTCAACATTTTTTAGATGAACGCCAGTCTGAGCTGAGCATTAGCCCCAGCTTCTATAAAAACACAGCACATTTAAAGGCTGGTGCTCCACATTTATTTCAGCATAGTTCATAACAACTTTTACAGAAAAGCCAAAAAAAAATGGGAAAGTGTAAAGCCTCACATACCTTTGCTCTGGAGCTACCGACTCCTATGCCTAAGATTCTGGTTAGGGTCTCTAGACAGCCGACTTCATGTGCCCGTTCTGGCTGTCCGCTGGCTTCCACATCTTCAACCAGCCTTTTACGGACACCTAGGCCACAAGCCACCCTTTCCCAGGCCATAGCTGTGGGTTCACTTTAATCCAGCGTGAATGCATGCCCCTGCTGGCACACACCAACCATTTTCAGAGGAAACACTTCCTCTACCCTGCCTGACACATGGCCTCAAAATGCCTGCGCCAGCAGGATCGATGAGTGGTGGTGAAGCAGCATCCCTTCTGCTAGAAGCAGCATGGATTTATATTGGATTGAAGCAACTCAGCAACCACAGCCTCTGGCTACGCAAATGTGGAGTGCTTCTCAAAGAATGACACAGAAAGATTTTGGTTAACAGGAAGGCTTCAGCTACAGAAAAAGAGAAAAGAGAGTATGGGACCAAAATCAGAACACAGTGAACTTCATCCCTCTGCTGTCACATTACTTTATCCATTTGTACCACATATACTSCTTCCTTGGCTGACCATCCTGCCACATGCGTTTCCTAACAAGTAGCAGTCGTCAAAGGTAGCTTTCTAGTGCAATTATTTTACTGACATGACTCAGAGCTAGATACCAAATGCTATTATCCTCTTTGCCGATGTGTTTTCCAACTTCCATCTGACAGGTACCCACACACATATATGTGTGCATGTGTCATTCATGTCTCCCTAAAATGAGTTATGTGTCTAAATTAATTGGAATATCTTGAGGGACTTGTCTGGACATAACAGTAGCAGATGACACAGGAAAGGTGACTCTTGCTGCATACTAGTACATCAGAAGGTATCTGCATCATGGTATTCACAAGGAGCACGTATACATACACACAGAGTACAAGTATACATACTTCCACATAAGCACTCACCTATTAGTGCACAGTTCRTATGCAAGATCAAATCCAGCTCACCATGTCACTCCACGGGGAGAAAGTTAAACTTTCTTTTTCTAGTCTTAGGGCAGCATGTTAATGCTCGCTGCAAGATCATAGAATCATAGMATCATTAAGGCTGGAAAAGACCTTTAAGATCATYGAGTCCAACCATCAACCCAACACCCATGCCCACTAAACCATCTCCTGAAGTATCACATCCACACGTTTTTTGAATGCCTCCAGTGCCGGTGACTCCACCACTTCCCTGGGCAGCCTGTTCAAACGCTTGACTACCATTTCAGTGAAGAATTTTTTCCTAATATCCAATCTAAACCTCCCCCGGCGCAACTTGACGCCATTTCCTCTCGTCCTTTCGCTTGTTACTTGGGAGAAGAGACCGACACCCACCTCGCTACAGCCTCCTTTCAGGTAGTTGTAGAGAGCGATAAGGTCTCCCCCCAGCCTCCTGTTCTCCAGGCTAAACAACCCCAGCTCCCTCAGCCGCTCCTCATAAGACCTGTGCTCCAGACCCTTCACCAGCCTCATCGCCCTTCTCTGGACACGCTCCAGCACCTCAATGTCCTTCTTGTAGTGAGGGGCCCAAAACTGAACATAGTATTCCAGGTGCGGCCTCACCAGTGCCTAGTACAGGGGCACAATCACCTTCCTCTGCCTACTGGCCACACTATTTCTGACACAGGCCAGGATGCCGTTGGCCTTCTTGGCCACCTGGGCACGCTGCCGGCTCATATTCAGCCGGCTGTCGACCAACACCCCCAGGTCCTTTTCTATCGGGCAGCTTTCCAGCCACTCTTCCCCAAGCCTGTATCATTGCCTGGGGTTGTTGTGACCCAAGTGCAAGAGCCGGCACTTGCTCTTGTTGAACCTCATACAATTGGTCTCAGCCCATCGATCCAGCCTGTCCAGATCCCTTTACAGAGCCTTCCTACCCTCAGGCAGATTAACACTCCTGCCCAACTTGTTGTCATCTGCAAACTTACTGAGGATGCACTCGACCCCCTCGTCCAAATCATTGATAAAGATGTTAAACAAGACAAGCCCCAAAACAGAGCCCTGGGGAACATCGCTCCTGACCAGCCACCAACTGGATTTGACTCCATTTACCACAACTCCTTGGGCTCAGCCATCCAGCCAGTTTTTTACCCAGCGCAGAGTACACCAGTCCAAGCCATGAGCCGCCACCTTCTCCAGGAGAATGCTGTGGGATACAGTGTCAAAGGCTTTACTAAAGTCCAGGTAGACCACATCCACAGCCTTCCCCTCATCCACTAGGCGGGTCACCCGGTCATAGAAGGAGATCAGGTTGGTCAAGCAGGACCTGCCCATCATGAACCCGTGCTGGCTGGGCCCGATCCCCTGATTGTCCTGCACCTGCCTCATGAGCGACCCCAAGATGAACCGCTCCATGATCTTCCCTGGCACCGAGGTCAGGCTGACAGGCCTGTAGTTCCCTGGATCCTCCTTCCGGCCTTTCTTGTAGATGGGCGTCACATTGGCAAGCCTCCAGTCGTCCGGGACCTCTCCTGTTAACCAGGACCGCTGATAAATGATGGAGAGTGGCTTGGCAAGCTCCTCCGCCAGCTCCCTCAGTACTGTCAGGTGGATCCCATCCGGCCCCATAGACTTGTGTGTGTCCAGCTGGCGTAGCAGGTCATTAACCGCTTCCTCTTCTATTATGGGGGGTGTATTCTGCTCCCCGACCCCGTCTTGCAGCTCAGGGGGGTGAATACCCAGAGGATAACCGGTCTGAATATTAAAGACTGAGGCAAAGAAGGCATTAAGTACCTCCACCTTTTCCTCATCCTCAGTGGCAATGTTCCCCCCCGCATCCAATAAGGGAGGGAGATTCTCCTTGGCCCTCTTTTTATCATTAACGTATTTGTAAAAACATTTTTTGTTGTCCCTGACAACAGTGGCCAGATTGAGTTCCAGCTGGGCTTTTGCCTTTCTAATTTCCTCTCTGCATGACGTGATGAGATCCCTGTACTCTTCCTGAGTTGCCTGCCCCTTCTTCCAACAGCGGTAGTCTCTCCTTTTTTCCCTGAGTCCCAGCAAAAGCTCCCTGTTCAGCCAGGCCGGTTGTCTTCCCCGCCAGCTCCTCTTACGGCACACGGGGACAGCCCGCTCCTGCGCCTTTAAGACTTCCTCCTTGAAGAATGTCCAGCCTTCCTGGGCCCCTTTGCCCTTCAGGACCGCCTCCCAAGGGACTCTCTCAACCAGCGTCCTGAACAGGCCAAAGTCTGCCCTCCGGAAGTCCATGGTAGCGGTCTTGCTGACCCCTCTCCTTACTTCATCAAGAATAGAGAATTCTATCATGTCATGGTCGCTGAGCCCCAGACGGCCTCCGACCATGACATCTCCCACCAGTCCTTCTCTGTTGGTAAACAGGAGGTCGAGCAAGGCACCTCCAGGAAGCTATCTTCCACACGCTCCAGGAACCTCCTCGACTGTTTCTTCTCTGCCGTGTTGTATTTCCAGCAGACGTTGGGCAAGTTGAAGTCGTCCATGAGGACAAGGGCTAGCAATCGTGAGACTTCTGCCAGCCGCTTGTACAACGCTTCATCGACCTCGTAAGATACTTATAAGATACTGCATCTCTGCTTCAGTCTGCAGCATCTTATTCTCACCTCTGTCAAATGTTGCTATTTCTACTTTCTGCTTGGCATTTAAATTCTGCATACTTCTGTGATCTCACCTTCTTTTCAGATAATTTTGATATTCGTGCACAGTACGGAGCGAAGAGATGATTTCCTTCTGGAAGGCCCCCTCCCTCCCCTTAATGGTAAAAAATGTTGATCTCTAAACCCCTGGGCTAACTGGTATAATCTCCCCCGATACGGTACTTCACCGTGCCTGAAATGGCTGCAGCCAATATCAGACTTGATCCTCATGTGCAAGAACTATTTTGCAGAACAGCTCACAAAAGAACCATTAATTGGTTTCTACATATCCTTGTTGAGAAAAGTGTATTCACAGAACTGTCAGAGGTGAATTGACATGAAAGTCCCCAAGATAATTACTTTGCTGACGTTTGTATCACAGCGGTGCTAAAGAGGCTCAGAAGGACCAGGAAGGATGAGTCACAAACAAACCTGATGGGTAACCCCTTAAATACTGGCACAACTTTATTTCTCACAATATCCATTCACTTGAGTGTTTCCAATATTGCCTCTACCACGGCAGCGTCTAAATATCGAACCTCTTTCTCAGCTGTTTTTAGTAAAATGTAAACTGAGGATGGTCTAGATTTGGATAGAGGTCTTTATTTCTTGCGGAGTATCAGTGGTACACCACTTAGAAGACTGAATGAAGTTTTACATTGCATGATGTGTAACTGTCTTCATAGTCAGGAGATTTCTACAATCTTTGCTCATTTCCAATGGTGTAAAAATCAGGAAAAGGGGAAGAAGGGACCTTGGAGTTCCTTAAGCATCTGAGCTCCTGCAGTGACATGCTTACGTCTAGGGCCGTGTTCCCACTGGGGACTTGAAGGTATACCTAACTGCATAAAGTTAGAGCAGTGAAACTTATGCACACACACATATATCAACAACATATTATCCACAGGAGGATTTATGCTGCTGTAATTCTACCAGTATTTTTTTCCTAGGTGGACAAACTGTAACTAGTAAGTTGATGATCCATTGTTTACACCTGCCCTTATTAAATGCTGTTGGCTCTTCACGCAATTCCACCCTGTGGAGGATGGCATCTTTAGAGAACTCGTATTAACCAAGTACTGAAATCTATGCTCCCTTCCTTCCAGTTGCACACCTTTTAGAAGCTATACAGTTTTCTATCAGTAGATGGCCATGTCGTTTTACAGCTATTTTCACCTTCTGATTCCTTGGATTAAATGTTAGAAAGACAAAAGATCATGGCTGACCCAATGTGATCTCTTTAGTCTGGAAATTATTAGAGGCAAAGGTGTTCTATCTTTGCAGGGTATGCACACCATAGAGCTTGTCAAAGCCTTTGCAAATGAGCTTCATATGAAAACAGGTGCAAAAAGTTAAAAAATTCTCCCTACGAGCAGTTCCTACCTCTCCAACCACAGGACATTTTGCGCACTTTCATTTGACTAAAATTATCTTGCTGTATCAAAGTCTAAACCAAAGGGCAGCAGGATCCTTAAAAAAAATGCAATGACCAGCCCATTAATCATAGTATTTCCATCACAAGGTCAACCTTCCTTTAAAGACTTATCAGGTTAGGTTTTTCTGAGTGCATTCAATAAATATTCAATATTAACTGCAACATTTCTTAATGATAAGATTACAGACAAATATTCATAACAAAAATATGGTCAGGCATCAGTACAAGAGGACCACTAAGTGCTTTCAGATTCTAGGTGAAGTTCATCAGAAATCCACCTAAAACCAATGAAAAACAGGAATTGGCTTTGGCATTTATTTTGCTATGAATTGTACTCGCAAAAAGACATTTCAGAAGACACTTGCTCACACAAGTACAATATCTGGTTGGTAATGTACTCAGCTGGGATTTGGGAAGCCCTGATCTCAGATCTTTGGTTCCTGCTGATCACAGATTCCATCCCAGGACCAGAAAACCTTCTTAGGACAACTCTGAATCTGAGAAACATTTTCATGAAAAGGCCTAGTTATATTGACTTTCTTATGGAAATAGTTTGTTACAAGTTACTGGTTAGTTCTACACTTAGGTCCCATCACAACTTGTAAATAATACAGTAGGCATCCCCAATTCTGACCAAGAATGCACATTCCTGTATAACTCAAAGTTAGACCTCAATTTAAAATTATGTTCTCTATTTATAACATAATGTTATGCACTTTTCTACAAGATAAACCCAGGGTGCATTAGGTACGCCAGGTGTGCCAGGGCATGCATCACCCTCTCCCTCTTCAAAGGGTGCAACCCAGCCGCTCCCAAGGCTGCAGATCCAAGCTGGTAGCATGATAGGTGCAAGACTGGCTTCCAGGGTGGTCCTGAGGTTGTTTTCAGCTGCATTGTTTTCAGGTTGTCTTCATAGCTGTACCGTGTTACTAAGGCAAATCCTTATTTCTGTAGGCTGCAATTTTAATAATGTTAACATCTGTAATTTTATACCTGTAACAACAGCCTTCGTAAGATGCAATTCAGGAAGCAAGATAGAACTTTGTAGTATCACCTGAGATGATATTTCCCACTACCTTCAATGTAACCATGTAAGTTACATCATAAACTATGGTGCACTGCGCATTTTGTTTACAGGGTGATGTCTTCAGAGTATGTGGAAATCACATCATCGCGCATGGGTCTGCCTTCATGTCAATGTGTCTGGGTTTCTAGCTGCCAAATGGTGACAGCTGAATACTCACAACAGACATTTTTTTAAGAACACAGAAAAGCAAATAAAGGAAGCAATTCACTTGGTAGATTTTTCTAAGCTTTGCTGAGTTACTACAAATTGCCACTAACGTGTAACTTCCATTACAGATCTCTTTGGCAAGCTAGTCCTGTTTCCCACTCAGCTTTGACAGCCCCTTTCTCTCCTTGTAGGCTTTAAGGAACCCCCCCAGAGCAGAGACCTCACCTGCATGTACCACTTTGTCATGACCCTTTCACCCCTTACAGGATCTGCTGGAAATGACCCCAAATTTTCTTTGGGGCGGAGGCGGGGAAAGCTAGTCCAAATTACATTAAATAGATGCTAGTGTGGTGCATTGAAAGATCCTTTACAGACAACTTTGATGTTATGTTTGTGATCGACAACCAGGTCCTACGGAAGCAGGCATTAGCACACAATCAAATAAGTTGCACAAATAACTGTACAGAAGCCTCTTAAACTGTTGAGCAAAAGTGCTAAATCTTTCCCTGAAATAATCCAAACTTCAGATAAAGTCTGCAGAAACCCAAACCCCTCATTTATCATCTTTATGGGGTATAGCCACTTGCTGTCTGCATAGCATCACATCAGTTGCAGGAAGGTGGTGAAGAGTCATGCCCAGTGTGCAACAACTGTTTGTTTCAGGGAAAAAAACCCACCTGTCAATCCTCTTTGGATTCACTGTAGTCATAAATTATGTGCCTGTCTGGGAAATTTGCATGTGAGGTGGATTACTTCTATGATATTAGGCAAAGCTATGTTTGCCCTTCTCCCTAAAGGTTTCCTCATGCTATGTGTCTATGGGAAATGCCATGACTATTAGTGGTGACAGATGAAGCATGTTTCTGTTGGTCACGTAGCAACACCAATGCCTTATGATACTCTCATCCCATGGGGAGCCTGACTGAGCGTAGGCTGTAGCTGTTTCATGCCATTATGGCCCACAGTGGAGGAACAGCAGTGAGGGAAACCCTACAACATATCACACTGCTCTGCAGGGTCTTTTATTAGAGATCCTTTGGTGATCACTTAAGGCAGGTTAACTTCAACAGGAGCTCTTTCTTTCTTCCCCATCTCATTTCTGTTGACAATGCAGCAGGGACAGCCAAACAAATCTAGATGTCAGAAGTGTCCTAAATTGGTATCTTCTGCCAAGAAGCAAAAATGCTATGTTCTGATGTAAAGCTTTATTTCCACACTGTCAATGACATACTACGGTTGCTGGTTAAATCCAAAAGATTCATCAGGCACTTGAGCTTGTAACCTGGCATTTAACTTCTGAGCCAAGCATCATTTTAGCTGTTTGTTATTGTAATCTGCTGGGTACCCATGAACCGCCATTCAGCCTCAGCTCTGGCAGGTGCAGCCAGCGAGCTCCAGAAGTGGATCTGCTCACACATGCAACAAGTGCTCTCGGCATACCAGGGCCAGGGTTTTTATTGCAAGACTGCAACAGAAGCTCTTGAGGTTTTATCTGAGGAGCTTTTGTAAGGGAAGATTTGGAAGGTGCTATTCAGTCTGGGTTCTGAACTCCCAAAGGGAGTACGTGCAGTTTTTTCTTACCCAAGACAGACATAAAAGTTTTCACAGCTCATGCCCAGAGGGGGAGAAATGTAGTTATGAACTGTGCTGTACACCTGCACACAAACTGCTTTGCACAGTTTCTTGCATGACCAGGAAATTAGGAGAACAATAACTGGGAAAGAGTTTGACCTCTCTCCTGTTTGAAGAGGACCCATAACCTGTCATTACCAAGCTATTTCTTCTGGTTCAGTGCCCCTTGCAAAAAAACGCTCATTCCCTCCAAGTAAAGACAGTCATTAGGAGTAAGTTTCATACATCCTCCTGTTAATTCCAATTTGCATTGTACATGCTATATATATGTTGCAACTTCATCTGAACTGCCAGTTGCAGGCCCATACAGACTCTGGGTAAAACTTTCAGAACGGTTTAGAACTGAACTTACAGAGGAATTCAGGACATTCAGCTCATATTATTTCACTCTAAAAAAACCCCCACCCTGCATCTTTAAGCATTTATGAATTGAAATCTCCTTAATTGTCAGGAAGACATTGGGCTTGTAGTCACATTAGGAAATTTCCCCTGACCTTATTTTTATTTTACTTATTCCATATCTTCAACAACATTTACAAGCCACACATCCTTTAGATAAAATGCTTTTTAATTACCATCAGCTTCTCCAAAGAAGGCACCTGCAAGTGCATTCACTTAGCCTTTCTATTTCTCAGTTTGTCCTTCATTCACTGCTCCCCTACTGTCTCAGTAGGTACCTTCATTCTCCCCTGCTATCAACTACATGAAAACTGGACAACTTTTCCAAAATGTAAAACCAAAAAATCCCATGCAGTTTAAACCAATGGACTGTATTTGTTTTGTTTGTACCTCACAAGTAAGAATTTCCCATGTGGAGACATACATAATCCAAGCATAGGCAAAAGAGCTAGCAAATCCTAACTTCTACGTCAATTTCCCTAGCTCACGTTCAACATCTCTTTCATATTTCTGCTTTTCAGTTTCTGCAATACCAGGGGGAATACTCAATTAATACCTTGTAAGAGTCAAGATTTGTAGTGTTTTGAAGGTAGCAAGTATTGTTAAGCACTGTGGCACCTCTGTTATTCTATTATAAAATTTCACCCTTGCTTTCCTTTCCAGTTTTCCCTCCCAAAGGAGAAACACTTTCAGTGCTTTGGATGGAGACACTGGATTTACAAAATGTAGTGTTCTAAGCAACATCATGCAAAGCTATTATATTTTTTCCATTCCTCCCCATCTATACACTTATTCTCTAGATGTTGTTTTTGGCATATCCAATAGAACTTATAATTTCTGGAATGTACATTTTGTTTTACAGTTGTGGCACTTGGTGGGGAAAGCAGGGCTGATGACCTACTAGCTCTGTGGCTGATTATTTCAGCCAGTAAAACTCCAGCATCTGTTTCTGTAATAAAAAGTCAGTAAGAGCAATGTAAATTATTTTCATCTTCATTTCTACAGGACTTAAAACTGTTGATCACCTCTAGTTCTGGTTCCGGTTCTGAAGTAGGTCGCAGTAGTTGAATTGATGCTATCAAATGAGATCAGTAGCTACAACTGTCCAAAGGCCAAGAGAGTATGCAACAAATGAAGAATCCCTTGGCTTTCTGGCCCTCTCAGGTAGTCAGATTGTACTAGGTGGAGTTGGTGAAACCACTGGGTATAATTCAGCAGGAAAAAAAATGCTTTCAGTTTAACAAGACAACATGTTGATGGTCTGGTAGTACTATTCAGGGCATGCCCCATGTGGAAAGTCCAATCTTCAGATGGAATGCTTGTGAAAAGATAGAAATCCCACCTTAATCTGCCATGTTTTTAAAAAAGCAATTTCGATTTTCTTCCGTGATCCAAAATATTTTTGTGGATGCAAAAAAATTCAACCAACAGCTATTGGCCTAGGTAGGTGCTTAACTCAGTGATGCATTTGTTCTATTCCTACAGGAAGCCATCTGCAGCATTCCCCCCTTTCCAGCAGGGGTTTGATTTGTCCCCAAGAACATAGGAGATGGTTTTGCATTAAGCAGTACTAATATTCAGGCAAAGGAGTCAGCGAAGGCCTGATGCTAGGAGAGCACTGGAATGCTGTTTGGTGACTGATCTTCAAAACGTTCCAGTTAAAACTTACTTATCTCTTTTCCTTTGAACTATTTCCTCCAGCTCCTTCCTCCATGGCTTTGAACTAGCCAAGAGCATCCTCCAGTGATCTTAACCTACAACATCAAGCCTCAGAATGTGGAAATGTTGACACACTTATAAAGTACCAGTTCAATAAAGCAGTTGGTTTTACATTGCTTAGATGCCTTGGTATTTAGCTATTTAACCCAGCACCGTCCCAGCACATACACTGTGATCATAATCTGTCTTGCTAGCGTAGTTTAAAGTTGCATAAAGTAGACTTATAACTGCGGCATCAAGGCACCTGCCTAATTCTTCTGGTAGTAGGAAGCTCTTAATGCCACCACAGCCGGTTTGGTAAAGCCCTTCAACTACTGAGATGCTGTTCGGACATTACATCTCATGTGGTAGGTGATTCCCTTTGGTTATTTTTAATTCAGAACCCAGGTTGCTGCGTGACTGCACAAGAAGCTATGTGATACAACTGTGTAGGGGTGGAAGGAAGAGTAAGAATTTCTTGAGAAGGTCTCAAAGGAAAAAATCTCCCATCCGGAATTGCTAAGGTACAGGCACAGCAAATACAATTTTGAGTCTCAGTGCTAAGTGGCAGGAGTGGCAATTTCTCACCATTTCCTTACATCACTGTGCAAACTACCCACCACTCCATCTGCCCACTGGACAGTGTGCTGGAATGAAAAGAGTTTCCTACTAAACTGTGTGAAGCATCAAGTAGCAATAATTTTCCATTGCTGTCCAGCCAGCCTAGGGTTGAGAAGGCAACACAGGGTTGAGAGTTTCAATTCTTTGGTTATCCAGCTGTGAGAGACTGAAAGAGTTAATGTGAAGTTGATGCCTCAAACATTGCTGTAAATGGGTCCTGCATAGCAGTGATAAGGTGCAAAAGAGGAGGCGGRTAACAGGAGAGGCAGGGCGGGTTAACAGGACAGGCAGGGCRGATAACAGGACAGGCAGGACGTGCCGGAGGGTGCGCAGCTCCCTGTTCTGCCCAAGCCKGACATCTCACCATTATACAGCAAAAGCTCATACAGAGTTTATCTGAGGAAGGGGCTCACGACCACCTGAAGACCACCGAGAGATCCCTTGAGGCSACCCCTCACCACACCAGCGCCTGCGCGATAAATTCTAGAAACTGCGTGGCTGATGCAGCCGAGGGGTAAGGGACGACTGTAAAAGGACACCAGCCCAAGGAGCCGGCGCGCGCCCACCACCAGAGGATTGCTGCGCCCGTCATCGTCATCATCATCATCATCGTGGGATCCAAGGATGGTGATATCTCTCTATCTCTCTCTCTTTCTCTCTTTTCCTTTCTTTCCTCTTCTTCTTCTAAATGCTTTAATAGAACCCACATTGCCTATCACTGCGCTTTTTAAGTTTGGGTTTTTACTGTAACGCTTTCCCAGTTCAGCTTGCTTCTGCCTTAGATAAAAACACTTAACCGATCGTTTGGTGTTGTTTCACCTTAATTTAGCCCAAGGGAATTTCGAAACCTTTACAACCCCCTAGTCCGATCAGGCTGGGTCGTGACAGCAGCCCTTCTTGGTTTGCACTCAGATCAGAAAATCTCTTAAAATCAGTAGTCAGACACACATAATAAAATCCCTATCATAAAAAGACCAGAGTAAAATGACAGTTTACTGTGTTAGACAACCAGGAAGAGTTTATGATAAGTTTTGAAGTAAAACCTCTTCTATAAATGTAGGCTAATTAATCATCCATTATATTTACAAATACTGTAATTCTGATGCGCGTAGAGAAAATTTACATACAATAGTCTTAAAATATCAGGGCCAAAAGTGTCATATCTGGTCACATGGAGAACATCCCCTTCCCAGAGTGTCTTAATTGTTTCTTGGCTTATGCCGTGCAACACTACTGACGTTGAAAGGGCTGCACAGCATGAAGCTGCTGGTAGAGCATTGCCACAAGGTGATTTGTACACTAATTTCTGGCAGGGCAAATTGGAAATATATGTCAGAGACAGCTTTGCTGTACTTCGTCTTTGCATTTGCCTTCATCTCTCCTTAAAAATAAAACCAGAACAAAATATAGGGTTTTGTATATAGTACACATACATCAACCAAATGATCTTTTAATCCTATCATAAATGAGTCAGAAAATGTACGTAATCTGGTAATTGAAAATTTGTTACTAAGAACATGAACAATTTTCTTTTCATTGCTAATGATATGTCACTTTCAAATAGACCAAATCCTTTAAACATAGACAAATCAGATATGCCAGAGCTTAGCACCTGATGAGGAGTCTGCTCCTGATGGATCTACATGCAATTTCAGTAGCAGGATGTGGCTGTATCTCAATCACTGAGCACAATTATTATGTGGKGTGTATCTATTTCACTCATTCGTGTGAATCAATTAACACAAGAGAAACCACTTCTTGTGCGAGACTTCTGGTGAGCAGATTCAGACTGACAACAGCAAAAATCCAAGTAACTTCAAACTACAGGACATTTTTCAGAAGAGTGAAAACGTTGTAGTATAATAAACACTGAATTTTCCAGTTCATCAACTATACTGCAGGAATGAACAAGGATCTACAGAATATGCCTGTGTGTTGATATAGTGGGTTGTGTGTGTGTGTGCATGCGCATGTGTGCACTGCGGAACACAGGTGCAGAGCAGGCAAGGGAAAATGGCCAACATCAGCTACCCACCTTCACTGTTGCTYCAAATAAGATTTCCAGGGGTGAAATTTGAAGGTGGTTCCAGGGATTTTGGCACATGGCTCTTCCGAGGTTGGTATAATTTACCTAGCTAAATACCTGCACAGTGATCTGTTTTTACARTCCTTAGTCTTTTGTGTGTGTTTGACTTGCTGTTGCATTTTGATGTTGATGCTGTTATTGGATGGGTTCCCTAGTGAACACATTTACGTCCCAATAAGGAGCACAGAGGTGATCCCTACAAGCCAGTCCTGCAGCCAGCAGGCAGCAGCTTGGCCCTTATCATTGCACACGGAATAACTAGCCATGCCAATATACAGAGGTAATAAAGTCTTAAGGGAGTGTCTTAATGATTGGTTATGCCGCTTCCAGGAGCTAAGGCTATACCTCTACATGGCACTACATAGTACCAGGCAATAAACCTACTATGCCAAGCATCTCTGCCTTGCACAACATGAATATATGACTAAGTGCAGAGATCCATTCATATGGACCTGAAGAATGCATGCTTAATATCAGAAAGAAAAAAAAGAAAAAGAAAAAGAAAACTGCAGTGATGGCAAACATAAGGACAAATTCAACTAGTATTTGTATTTATCTGGACAACTACAGCTTCAAAAAAACTGAGATAATTCCACCTATTTCAAATCCCTCTGTCACGTTGGCACATACAATTGGAGCTGCAGCTCAAGGTTAGCTAGAGAAAGGATGAGCTCTTGGGTCAGAGACATAGGGTCTCCTAACATTTCACTATCCATTAAAATATTCGATGGTCTATTCCTTTTAAACTTTATGGTAGGTGGAGTATTGACAGTTTGTGGGCCATGCTACAGTTCCCTTAGCTTTTTGCATCAATTGACCCATGATTCAGCTAGTCTCTGTATTAGCACAGGGGACCCAGATTATGTTCCCAGTATGCATCCAGTGTCAGTGTCCCCTTCTCTACACCGCTGATGAAATTCTAACTTCAGCAACAAAGCTGCCAAAATGCTTGCCATTAAGTGACTTTGTTCATGTTTGCCCAGATTTAACTGCTCATAAATGACAAGAAAATCTGACCCGTGATCTAAAAATGATAAATGAAACAGTGACAGCTTTAATTGCACAGAAATTACTGGTAGTACCTTCATTTTCTGCCACTCTCCAAAGTTTTGATTCATTCCTTGTAATATGGATTTATCATCRCTACACTTCTCAAGCCATTGTCTCCTTTATGTCCCCATGCAATAATCTGTCCTTACCGCATAAGCTCCTCACAAATGCCAATACAGTAATAATAATAATCTTTACTCTCAACTGAAAAGCAAGAACTAAAATGCACTCTCAGGAATGTTCCTTGCAATTTAATTTTGGTAGCCCCCCTGAAATGTGCACTTACAGTTGATTATACTTGCTAGTTATGCCTCTGGGTTGAATTACAGCTTTTTGTAATAAGCCAGTAGCTATGCATTATCAGGGATGTTTTTCACATATCGGAGGCTGCTCTGACTTTGGGAGATATACCCCTGGCTCCTTTTATTTTAAAAGAGTGGTGTCCAATCTTTGGAGTACTGGCAGCCTCATTAGCAAGTTCCCAGACCCCTGTGAGCCATGCCAAGTCAGTGAAGATATTGGTTCATTTTTGCAGCTTTGTTTATTATTATTCCTAGAGTCATGTCCTCTGCTTGCACTTTTGTCTTTTTCTGTTGCTCAGAAGCAATTGCTTATTTCAGATCAGCAGCAATGAAATCCTGGGACTGATCAGCATTATGTTTATCCTACCATTACAGGTTATCTTTTAGGATTTTGCTGAGCTCCTTTGGTTGTAAAAATGCATCTTGAGCACCACTACTATTAAATAAAACAATAAGGTAAATTAAAAAAAAAAATTCTTCTTTCCACAAGGAACTGTATGGCGTAGGAAAGCTCCTGCATTTGACCAGGGGTGTGTGAATAAACTACCAATTTTGTTCAAAAACTGAAGCAGAAAGGTAGGGAGAAAACTAGGGAAAACTCAACATTTACATGGACTCGCCACAACAAATGAAAAAAAAATGGAGAAATGTATTTTGTGTTGGAACAGATGTTCCATTTAACTGGAAATAAAAATCTTTCCTTTTGGGACAGTTTTGGGAATGCCTTTGGAAAGGAAAGGCCAGGTTTTCAAGACAGGCACAGAGGGTTTCCATGGGTTTGGCACTCGCTGTGGATCACTTCCCAGCTCTTCAATGAATGCCTTAACCACCAAGATATCTCAGTCAGTCCTGATAACTCTGAAACCCTGGTGTACAGACATATTCACTGGACACAGGCGAAGCTACAAGAACCACTCCCAGAACCACACCATGCTGCCGATCTCCCCAGAGTACCTTGGCAGCCTTCGCTTTCACCCGAACGATACCTTCATCCTCCTTCAACCCTCCTCTGCTGCTCAGGGCAGTTCAGAGAGGAAAAACCTTCATGGCTGTGACTATGAAAAGCTGGAGGTAATGAGAAGGGCTGCAGGGAAGGGCTGTATTCAACAGCAAAATGAGCAATGGAGAAATGCTGATGTAAAGGCAAAGCTCCTGGGCCTTTGAATCTGGTATCCAGAGAAACACCATCTCCACACAGCCCAGGCAGCCTGGCTGGCCCTTTTAGAAAAAAAGACATCTTTCCTTCTATGTGCTCCACTGTGCTCAATGCCACATAAAAAAACTCCAGCAAGACAGGTTTTACTGGAGGAAGTAAGATGTCAGTTTGTCACTTTAAAACAATGTCTCCTGCTTTCCAGATAAGCCTGTGCCTTCAGGGCTTGTCCACCGACAGATACTGTTCAACACCACCACTACTTCAGAAGAACCCAGGACCACTGGAACAGCCTCTCTTGTTGGCATAGTGCAGGCAACTGAACCCATCAGAGATGGGTTCCCGTTTGCAGAAGGAAAATCCTCCATCTAGCTCTGTTTAATGAGACTGCACTGGTTTTAGTTTTCTTTTGTTCTTCGTCTTACTATCTCACGAAGTATTTTCAGCTGAATTTTTTACATTCTTGAACATGCGCTATTCAGAAGGAAAATCTTTTGCTTGCTTTCCAAGCAACATGGTAGATGTTAACGTGGTGGCAACTTTCTGAAATAATGGTGACGGCTGAACTGTGATTCATTGTGTTGTTTTTTTCTGCTGAGAATTTGATGTACTGACATTTGTGAAAGCAAAATTCCTCAACTTCACAAGATCTGTAACTGCAGAATGAACGTTGTGAGCTACAACAAATAGTTTTATGTATCTGAATCTTTTGGATGTCCTGCAGTCCAAACATAGGTCTTTGAAAGAGACAAGATGACATACGCGTCTGCTATAGAATTGGCTAAAAATAACACAAAGAATAGCATTCCTCTAACCTAAAACACTTTTAGCTTTACGAAAGCTACACTATTAAGAATTACATCCTCATATTACTATTTTGTGGAAAACATGAGAATATATTTGAAATTATTTGAAACATGTAAAAGTAATTTCACTTTGTGTGGCTTGGTTTCCCTCTGTGTAATTTCTAGGAAGAGGAATAGGCCTATTGTCTTGTCATAGGCAGAGTGAGAAGTCTGCAAGTGTTTTCATCTTGTCACCTGACTTGGAGTAAATTGGTCCCTCAGAACCAAAGCTACGAAGGACAGCTTTTTTTGAAGAAAATACAAAAGAATGAAACCTCCTGCTCAACGGGAGGAACCAAATAATGAAAGAATGATTAAAGAGGAAAAGACTCAGTGACTAGCTAGATAAGATGTGTTCTTCTCGAGCCAGTAATTGCTTGAGAGATTTCAGAAGAGCCATTAAGCAATTGCTCTGTCCCTGGCAGGGATTGTGCAAGGATGGAGTTCTTGGTGTTGCTTTCCATGGGTTTGGCCAATCTGTCCTGCTTTGCCTGTCTATAGCTACTGCCATATGTCCAAACTTGACAGAGTGAGTGAAGCTCAAAGCAGATTTAGGTTTTTCCCTCAAAAAGACTAAGGTCTTAAACAATAGCACTGAGATTTAAATCCACCCCTAAGTCAAAAGATACAGAGTGCTAAATGCAGAAGATGATACACCATGATTCAGTTTCAGGAGTGATTTAAGTAGGCATTGAAAAGCTTAGGGTCAAGAACAAAAATCTCTGTCACAAATCCATGACATAGGCTCTGAGACAGATGCTAGAGCAGTAGCTGAATTGAGTGACATTTGTGATAGCAATGTTGCAAGGCTGTTGAACTACTCGTGAAGTATTTTTATTCTTCTTGTTTGTTTATCGGTTTGTCTTTAATTTAAGTGAACAATCTTTCTCTATACTCACTAAATATATGGCCCACAACTAAGCTAATTGCATCTTGCAGAGTTTGTTTCACTGGTGTATACAGCTGTAACTAAGAAAAGAGTTAGCTCACTTTTTTCACTGTTATTATGGGCTCCATACCAGATTGCCTGTATATCTAAAACTCCCACTAAAGGTAATACAAGGTGGGAATGTCAAAGAATATGGGATAGGGCCTTAATTATGAAAATGTAACAAGTCTTAGCTCAAGAGTTTTATAAACCACTAGTGCCCAAGGAAAACGGGCTATCATTATTTGAAAATGATAACATTGTAACACATCTTGTTGTTTTTGAAAAATTTAATAAAAAGAGAATTATTAAAAAACACTAAAAATTACATATACTCTGCCCACACACAAGCTATTTAATAAAGCAGATTTCAAGCTGGTATTCTGATATTTCATATGAACATAGCCACCACTCAGTTTTACTGTTATTAAGCATAAGCCAGAGACAAGCACTCGACATTTTTTCCTCCCTGTGGGTTTCTTTATAACGCCTCTTTCCCCCTCCCCAGAGGAAAAAGAAAGCTGAAGTGAGAAGGGACATCCATGAGAAAGATGGGCCAAAGCATGTGGTGGAGTTGGGGTAGAGCTACGGTTATTGGTGCATATATAAAATCTGAATTATTGGCATGTGAACGTAGTCACTCTCTACCTTCCTCAGAATTGCTCAGATAGGCATGCTCCAGAGAATTAGCGCTTTTTCTCTGCATCAGTAATTGTTACAGTGAAGACAGACCCTGAACGTTAGCGGTCCTCAGGAGGTCTGGTGTCACCTGCCAATACACAAACCATTACCTGGACAGGACACTACAGTTAACTCTTGGAGTCTGGAAGCCAAACTAAGCAGGTGTGTAAGTAAACAGGACATAAAGACAGATTCAACTCTCCCATCCCTGCCCTGCGGTTTGGCACGGGAGACCAACCCTGGCCTGTGGCAGGGCACGGCAGCTGTCAGTACACACAGGGGCTTCCTCAAGATGCTGTCCCATGCTCCTGACACGCTGTCCCATGCTCCCGACACATCCTGGGATGCATTAAGCTGGACAGAGGCCCTGCAATGCCAAGTGCTCATCAGAGGGGCGAACTTCCAAGGTTTCAGCTTCCAGACGCATTTAATTCCTCATATTTCATTTTTGAAATTTCATTGCTTTTGGGGAGGAGAATCTTTTTTTCAAAGTTCATCTTGTCCTACCAGATAAAGCAGGGAACAGCTGACCGAGTCCCATGATCAGAGGTAAGCTGGCTGCTGTCTTCAGTTTAAAACAAATAAATGAAAACAAAACACCCCCTGCCCCCACTTCCAGCATTCAAGAATTTTAAAAGGAGGGTTGCAACTTCAGTGAAGAGAGCAGCCAAACTCTGCATCTGGCCCACACACATTGCTCAAGTCTAGACTGATTGGCCCAGATATCAACACAGCCACATGTTTTCAAATTAAGTTAGACCTTTTGATCAAAGAACTGGGGACACTTAAGCAATGCCATAATTTCTTAATTATATATCTTATTATTTGACTGGAGTAAGATTTAACACAGTAACATTCAATAATTTTGTGCCAGGGGAAATGGATTTTCATTGACTCTGTGGCCCTGAGCTTTAAGGAGCCACAGATGTTGAAAGAACAGTAATAACAACAATAATAGCAGTAGAAAAGGCATCCTACCAAGTACTTAGTTTAAGCAAAATTTGAGGATAAATGTGAGTGACAGCTGAACATAAAGGGTTGCCTTTATGTCATTTTTTAAGTCAGTGTCGCTTAAACAATGAACAACCTCACCTCTCAAACCATTAGAGAAGGGAAAAATGCCTCCCTCTTGTTCAGTGCAGGTAAGCAAGGTAGCAAAGCCAGCATGTGAAAGACTGTGCCATCCATCTGAGCACCCCAGCACCCCAAAAATATGTTAAATTTAGTTGTTGTTGTGCTAGAACAATGTGGTTTCATCATGCAAGTTTTGAAAGTATAAAAATTACTAGCCTACAAAACCAACAGTGTTATTTAAGAAACTTTCTATTCCATGCCATCACATCACCTACTTCAGCCTGCCTCTGCAGGAAAGGCAGAGACTGTTTTTCAGCCATCCAAATCTGCTCATGGATGCTCTTTCCGCAGTGCTCAGAAACAGCTTTAGAAAGACATAACCTGTTGTTGGCACTAAAAAAATGCCTCATCCCCTTCAGAGCAGAGACATGCATACTTTCAGGAAAGCTCCTGTCAAACTCTTCTGTAAACCCAAAAATACTGAAGCCTTTATATCCAATAGACCCCCACTACAATAACTGGAATTTGTGCTTGTTTATGGTGCACAAGGACCATAGGCTGGGATCAGGATAATACCTGTTAGGTTTCATACAAGCTTTTATAACCCTGGGCATGATCTTTGGACTGAAGAGCTTAGAGACTCAGACAGGCAGAAGAGGGGCAGAACCAAAAAAACAGCAACATAAAGTTGGGTTTGAAAAGAGCATGAACTCCTTGGGACTTCTCCTGGAGCCTGCCATTTATTGTCTAACGGTCAAGAGACATCATGACAAAGACAGACACAGAGCAGATTCAAAGGAGGAAAGTCTCGCAGGTTAGCATCAAAGTAGTAGCATGGAGACAGTTCAAATAAACCAGTGGGGTTCCCCTAGAGATTACGGGAAATAAATTGCAGGATGATGGTAAACTAATTGTCCTGGTTCCGGCCAGGACAGAGTTAATTTTCTTCCCAGTAGCTGGAGGGGGTGTTGTGTTTTGGGTTTGGTAACTAAACGAAGGTTGATGGCCCACTGATGCTTTGGTTGTTGCTGGGTGGTGCTTGCACCAGGACTTTTCAGCCTCCCCTGCCCTGCCAGGTGCAGGGGGAGCTGCAGGGGAGCGTAGAAGGGGCGGCTGTCCCAGCTGGCCAATGGGGTATTCTATAACATGTGACATCATGCTCAGTATAAAAACCGGGGGCGGTTCCTTCAGGGGGGCACGCGGTTCTGGCGGTTCGTTCTGAACATGTGGGGGTGAGCAGCTGCATTGTGCATGGCCTGCTTTGTATATTCTATTGTTGTTGTTGTTATCATTATTATCACTGTTCTACTTTGTTTTATTTCCATTATTAAACTGTTTTTACCTCAACCCGTGGGTTTTCCTTCGTGTGCCCTCCTGATTCTCTCCCCCGTCCTACTGGTGGGGGGGTGGGGGCAGTGAGCGAGTGGCTGCGTGGTGTTTAGTTGCTGGCTGGGGTTAAACCACAACACCAATAAACAAAACCAACAACCGGTGAAGTAATATGTCAGGTTCAGACAAGGCATGGCCTAATCTTTCTTAATTTCATTAATATCACAGGGTATTTTTCAGCATTGTAAGTACCATGATCAGCACAGACATGTGGCCATGGTAGACATGCATATCCATGCACAAGTTACTTCCACGTATCTATCTCGAGTTGACTCTTAGACAGCAAGTGAAAATTTGGAAGTGTAATGCATTGAAGAAGTGAAGTTCTAACATTTCTTTTATATTGGCATAGGTCCATGTAACGCGCTGGTTGCTGCCAATGGCCACAAGGGCTGGGCTCAGTCTGCCAAAGGGTCCTGCTCTGAAACTGTTGCTCAAGCCCTGACTCAGAGCTGACTCCTGTTTCTAGCCCCACATAACACAACTCTCATCACTTGTACCCTACCCTTTCTTTCCTCCCACCTAAGCCACTACAGCCATGGCTATTACTGTGTGCTGATGGCATTTTGCTTGTTTTGTGCTCTTGGGGGGTGTTGCTAAAGGCCAGTAACTGCAATTAACTTGAGATGGTGTTTAGAGGTGCAGCAAGCCCCCCTGCCTCAGACCCCTACCTGTCGCCCTGGCAGGGTCCCTGGCTCTCCTCCACCAGCCTCCTCCTACTTCACAGCTTGTCCAGCTAGTGGGGGACACCGATGCTTTTCCCATTGCTCTGATGAGTCCATGCTGTAAAGCCATCTCAGTGCCACTTTCCTTCCAGAGGCTGTGAACCTCCCACCGCTCTGACACATGCCACTGCTAATGCATCTCTGCACTGCTGCAAACTTGTTTCTGCCCAGATCTGGAAAACCCTGTTGCACGTCACTGAGTGTCTCACAGAGGGAGACAGATGCAGAGCACAGCAGGATTTCTGGAGAGTCCCTGCTCCACACCTCCAGGTCTACAGAATAATCTCTCTGTTCAGTTGTTGAACTTGAATTCCCTGAAAAGTCCCACTTCAACTTCTGAGCCTTGCACAATGTCTGTGTCCAGTTATCAGTTATCTATCAGTCACGTTGCAGATGATAGTACAAGAAGACACAGTATGAGAAACCACAGATAAGCAATGTATAGTGACAATTCATGTGGGACATGTTGGCCAGAATTGTTTATTTCCCTGTGAAGGGAGCAGAAGCTTGTCAGCCTGCCTCTAATTACCTCTGTTATGTATCTCTCATTGTACTTAATAGTTTTACATTTTGTGTTATTTTCATATTTTTGTTCCATTCTTATTTCCTCCTGTGTTTTTCATCCATTGCTTTGAAGGAAATAGATAATTTCTATTTCTATAATTTTTAATCATACAACCATACTAGTAACTGTTTTATTATTGTAATGAAACAGCATCGTTTAAAAAGGGATACATGTGGGACTGTCCTCTGAGTGTAGCGGCATCTGGTGAACTCGTCACACCCAAAAGACAACAGGAAGCAAATATCCTCCTTCTTTGAGGGTCATGAGCAACTGGACACCTTCATTCCTCTGGAGCCCTGACAAGATAAGAACAAACCATAAGCCCACGAAGTGGACAAACTCCTTTTTAGTGTTTCATAAAGCTACCCATCATCTTGGTGTATATAGCAGATGACAAGTCAGTGGGGAAGAGGTTTGCACATTGACCTTATATGGGTTAATTTTTAAATTCATTCCGAGGTTGAATCTGTACAGCCACATCAGAAAAACACAGGTTAAAAACGAAGTGCTTGCGATAGGAAACACCTTTGTGACAGGCAGATGGAGCTGATCACAGAACAGTAGCTTAATGAGGTGATACCGCATGTTTGCCATATACTTCACCATCACATCAAACATTTGTCCCAAATATTTTGCTATGGCTGTGTTCATACAATAGTTCAGTTATGATCAGTGACAGTTCTGGGTCCGGTATAAACAGTAAGGTTCAAGGAAGTTATTTATCAACGGGTTAGCAACTAACGCAGTGCAGCCCAGTTATATCTCCAGCCCTTGCTTCCCTGCACATCTGGATACCTCAAAGTCCTTGAAACAACCCAAATATGCAGCATGCACTTTTGACTTTTTCTGGAAGAAGGAGGTTTGTGATGAACCAGGATTTAGCACCACAGAACTAAGCTAATCTTCCTGATTCAGGAAACACTTTGACACAGTTTCTGGTTGTGTGATCTCTGCAATAAAACCAGGACATTTTCCCTGGAGCAGCAGCTACAGAGGGAAACCTGAAGGACCGAGCCACTGTTCTCAGTTTTGCCATTATACTCTATGCAAGCTCAAAGAAGCCACTTTATCTGTGGTTTACTTTCTGCATCTGCAAAGCAGACTGATGTGTTTATTGAAAGCACAAAGCACATCAGCTTTTCTGAGGAGAGCTAATAAAAATGCAGAATTTCTGTTCTGATTAATGCTGAKGTTTTCAAAAGATGAGGAAGAAAAATGAGAACTGTTGAGACAAGAGAATTTAGGGGCGGGGGGTGGGGATGAGGGGGTGGGGGGTCCGGAAGGAGTCAATTTCCAGATTGAGAATCTCCCCTTTAAACAGGAAAGGAGGCGCTCCAGGAGCCCTGTCCCCACGGGGACTGCTGGGGCAGTGGCACTGCACACCGGGAACCTGGCCACCCTGACCTGGCATCCGGCAGCGAAGGCACTGGCAGCCCGCTCCAGCCTGTGCCCTCCTTGAAGTGCCTTTCTTCACAGGGGTCCATCAAATATTTCAGTGAGAAAACAGATAGGTCCCAACTGGGAATTCAAGATCTTCCCGATTTTTTTCAAATCACATTTCCTTTTCGAAAAAAGGGCACTTTTTGAGCACAAAACATGTCATAAGATGCTCTCGGCAGGTCTGTTTCCCAAGCAGAACCAGACGTCAAAAACCTGCAGTGCTTCCTGGGAACAAGAGAGAAGTCGATGATGTGGAGCATCACACCACGTAGTACCAGTGAGCCTACTGGTCTGTGGGCAGCTGTATCCCTGGAAGAGGGGCGGTCAAACACTATCAGAGTAATCCCTGCCCCCCCCCTTGATTCCAGGAATTCTCCATTGACATACAAGGTACCTATATTATCCCCCTAACTGCGTAAATACAGGGAGGATAAAGCAGAAACCAAAGTCCCCTGCTATCTGTTTTCCCCTTCAKAAATCCATTTACAGCAACAGAAATTTACTTCAAAGGAAGTTCACTGATATGTTGAAAAACAAAAATAACTTGTAAACTTGCATAACCAAGCACCATCTGGCAACTCTTGTCATAACAGAGCTATTGTTTGTGTAGGTACATTTCTTCTAGAGTTTTGATTACACACCAGGGAGCAGCACCCCTGCGAAGAAATCCCCTGACCTCAAGCCCTGCAGATGTGAGCTGCTTCTTTTTGACTTCATTGGGAAACACATTTATTACAAAAAAAGCAAATAGGTTCCCAGTGTAATAGCTATTAATCTAGCAAAAGAGTTTTTATGTCATTTCTTAATTTCATGGGGAAATTAGAAGGGAAGGGAACGTAATCATTTTGTACTTCTATTTCTTTATTTTTAAGCTTGGCCAGGGGAGTGGCTCAGGTACGCTTTGACACAAGGAGGAACTGATATTCAGTAGGATTTACACCTGAATCTTCCACAATAAAATCTAATGCTGTGGATCAATTTTTACCTTGTTGCTTAATGCACAAAACCATAAAGACTTTAAATGTATGTAATGTATACTAACCCCAGTGATAAAGGGAGCTATTCTCTGTAAAAGAAGACTTGCTGTGGTACAATCCCTTTGGTACAGGTAGAAATACTCCTGCTATACTGCTGCAAGTTGTCACAGTTAAACAATACTAACTGGAAAATGCACAGTTCCTAGCTAGGAGGTCTTTGGTATCAATATTGAATATTACCACTACAGAGAGAAAGATATGACAATGCTAACAACAACTCTCCCATTTTCCTTCTCAGGATTGTGTTTCAGGTTGTATGAGAATCTGGATGTAACACACTGAATATTGGCCAAGCCTACGAAGAGTCTTGGTAGGACATGCTAGGTTGTTTCTTTGCTTTTTTGTGCTTCCTGAAGCTCTCTAAGTTCAAACAAACACAAGCAGAATTTAGCCTTGCAGCATGTTCACAGCGTCTTGCACAGCAGAGCTTTTGCCCTCCTTCACCTCTCTTACTGAGCRTGAAGAACAGCTGGAAATAAGCCGGCACACGTCTTTGGTGCCAGGTCCCGAGTCATGCTCAGGGCCACTCATCGCTCTGGACTGACTCACATCAGAACCCGTCCCAAGACCTACTAAGGCTTCTTCCAAACTCCATTATCAGAAGGTATTTTTAAAACATGTTAGGTTATTATTGGAGCTTCTGTTAGTTTAGTGAATCTAGACATCAAAGAGTCTTATTAGGACATCTAATCCATGTCTTGACCAACACATCCCTGTCATCGACTGCATCCTTAAATGACCTGGAACGTATTAGCATTCTGAGATAATGCTCCTCGCTGGCTCCATGCCAAAGAATAAAGCAATCTGCAGCAAGGATTTATGACTTCCTTTCCACCCATCTCGCACCTCCTGTGTTAACTCTGTGTATGCTTGCCAATTAACCCCTAGCCATGGTGAAAAACTAATAATCAAATGTGATCAAGATGACCATCAGATTGTAAACAGCCACAATTTTCAGTAGTAATTATAGGCAGTATAATAAAAATAAAGGCAGTAGTAATGGTAGAGCATATAATGACTTCTTCTATAAGAGGCATAGAATTAATCTGAGCAGATTTTTTGCTGGACTGCAATGCAATATTTAGTGCTTTATTTGGAAGAAAAGAAAAGAAAAGAGAAGTATGAATAAACAGTGCAAGAAATCTGCCTGGACTGAACAGAAGTGCCACAAGAGGAATATATCACAGCAAATCATGATATATTATGATTTTATGTGAAATCAATCAGGTAGTATCTGCCTATGTCATTACACATAGAAGGAGGAGCTCTTCAGGCTGTGCTGTTTGAGATTGACAAACTGGATTCATTACTTTCAAATCAGAGAAAGAAAAAGAAGAATTAAAATCCAAATTTTGACCTATAAACAGCTCCTAATCAGGTTATTCCATTTTTCAGTTCATAACTGAAGTAAGCATTTTTTTTTGCACAGTTCTTATTCAAGTAAAATGTAAAACCATAAAATTGTTAGGCAATTCAGCCACTAAGAGAGCCTTTTCAGTTTAGCTTGGCATTATTGCCACTTCTAACTTCCTCAGAGGCAAAAAAATGTTTGATCCAGGCTCACCTCTGTCTTTGGCTGTCATCCACGGAGCCCATGTTTGAGACAGGACAAGGTCCCATTCATTCATTCATTCATTCATTCATTCATTCCCTCCCTCCCTCCCTCCCTCCCTCCCAGCTACTTCAGTCTTCCCTGTTCATCACACCTTATCACAGGAATCACTCTATAAATACACTAATCTCAAACCCAGCCCTCTTTGAGATTTGTTTTACCAGCTTCTTCTAACTTACCAGTTACCCACAGCTGGTGAGTCACTAGCCCATTACCAACCATATCTGGGCTCTACCATACGCAGACTGTCAGCTGGTTACACTGCCTGAACATCTATTATATGCAGGCCACAGAAATTGCTTTTAAAAAGTGGCCTCAAATTTCACATGTAGAGCTGGTGCACTTATTTTTCTTTGAGACTTTTCTTCCCCAAAAAGATAGTTCTTAAAAAATAATTAAAATTTCCCTGTGATACCATGAAAATGTCTCAAAACCCACAGAAAAATATTTAAAATACTCGTGCTTTTCTTTAACTGAGGCAGTTTGGGATTTGAAAATCAGAATTTGAACCATAATACTAGATACTTTTTCAGAACAGCTCCATTTTGAAAATTAAAATATTCTCCTAATTTTTTTCCTCATGCAAAAATATATAACCACAAGAGTTTGCTCATAATTTATGCTCGCTTCTGAGACAATAACTGACAATTTCAATTGGCTGCAGAACCACATTACCAAGGAATAAAGGTAAAGCTATATTAGATAAACTACAAATACATGGCTATCTCCTGAACATCCCGTGGATAAGATGTGAAGGCAGCAAAGAAGGAAAATTAATGTCCTGCATAAAAGAGTACTCATCATGCAGTGACCTACACCTTCAGAAATACAAGGAAAATCATACCAAAATAAGGATGGTTCGATGTACACTTGCCCTTTTTGACTGCCAGTCATAACTGAGGTAATGTTTTCTCCATAGGGAAATTCCTTCTTCTGCAATGTGAATTCAGGTTCTTGCTTTGTGTCCCTCCCTTGTCGCCAACCTGCTATGAGCATGAGAGCCTGCCTCTTTACAGTCTAAGTCTCCCATCTGCAGTGGGTAACATCTAATTGCAAATCCATATCAAAACACTTCCTTCGAATTTGAAGATGCTCGCCATTTTCCTGTAGTTTGTCAGGTGTTTCTGACAATTTTAAGTAGTTTTTGACTCAGTGAGTTCAAAATCAGTTGTAAAAGGGGAATACTGGAGCATCATTAACTTGTTAATACTGTTTTATTTAATTTTTTTATTAGTGAGTATAGAGCTTCAGACTGAAGATTTTATGGAGTGCTGGAGTCATGCGCCAACCTCTCCGTGCAATGCACAAAATGCAGTCCCTGGGATACTTTACTGAACTGCTCATAATTTTGAAGTTTTCTCCAAGGAGTCATGTTTTTCTTCTTCCTTAGGTGGATACAGCATGTAAAGCAGATCCCTGCCAAGTATTTTCTTACCTGCCCAATTAGGTATGAAATACTAAATATACCTTATGAAAATGATTCTTTTGCCTGACAAATTCTGCCAGACATTCATGAGTACTCTCATTCCCTGAATTCAGGTCAGTAAAACATCCTGAACATCCTGGAGGAGGCACTGTGGTTGCAGTTGGTAAACGTTGCGGATTCTTCAGTTGCAGGTCAAAAGCTGAGCATAAACCACTGTTTTTGTAGTATGTGCATTGAGCACATATATTGTATGATTAACTGAAGATGCCCACAATTCTGCAAATCTGTCATTTGTTTCCTGCCAGTGTTCTTCATACACTCTGGGCTTTCCGTGACCTTCAAGAAAAATACATGTCCTCCTAACAGCCCCTGACAAAGTTTTATCCTATTTAACAGGTGGGGAACTGAGGCACACTCAAGTCTGTTGCACCCCACTAAAAGGAAGCAGTCTGGTGTGTCCCACTTTGGTGCTGTACCTTTTCAGCTACCCATGCTGTCCCCATCATCTCCTTTACACTGCCTAAAAGGAGGCACTTGAGTGAACTTGAGGACTGGGATCAAGCAAGGCAAACCTTACGTGTTATGCCCATCCTGACAGCAGGTGATCTTGTAGCTTTAGCACCTTCTAATTGCACAATAAATTGTTGGGAGTAAAATGATGTTGTTTTTAAAGAAAAGATGTGCTTACTATAAAATACTCCGTATGCAGAGAATACATAGAAAAAAACCCCCTGCATCATCCTGGGACAGGGTTTCAGTTGGTAGGAGACTGCTATTTGGCAGCACATCCACTTGACACATGTGCTGGTCTTGGGTGGGAGGGTTTGCAAGCGCTGGGCTGAGAACCCTTACTTACAGTGCTGAACTGAACTCACCACCTATGAGAAAGGGGAAGGCAGCAGGTACTGCTTGATCGATTTCACTTGCACAGAGCGGGACGAGGGGGTGCTCCGTTTCCTGGGACACTTTTAACCGGTGCTCCATACAGCAATGTCAAATCTCGTCCTAGAGCCCTGACCAGTCCCACAGCAGGACAGCTGGCACTCAGGCTTTGCTTCTTTTTCACAGGGACGTGCCACGGTCGAAGGCAAGGCTGTAATCCAGGGTCTGGCTCTGCCACCAGAGAGTCAGCATCCTGGAGAATCACGGTACCACTGCAAACCCTCAACGGTTCCAAAGAACAACTAATTGAGCACGTAAAATCACCTGTCAGAGGGTGTCTTCTTGCTTCCACAGACAGAAAACATCCTTCTGAAACGTGATCTGCCCCAGCTACAGCACTGATGGCCAGTATTTAAGAAGAGTGACCAGCAGTTTTTCCTATATGTAACGTTGTCAGGTCCTTAAAATCTGATCTGTCATAGCTCTGCTGGGGTCTTTATGGCAACCTCAGCAAAGAAAGGATTCTGGCCTTTTGGTGAAAGTTATAATACTGGATTTTGCCAGGGCTAAAAGTTATCAGACTTTAACTGAGTGGTACTTTTCTGTGTTGGGAATGGTTTTAGGTAACTCCTGGAGAGGATTTCATAAAACGGTCTTAATATTCCTTTATCTCTAAAGTGTGTACACTTAGATTCCTGGCAACCAAGTCACTGAGCTGGTCAAGCTGAGAAGGCTATTCATTCAAAATGCTCTGAAAGTAAAGAAGATGTTTGTTCTGACACCTGTACATATTCTAGAATAACTTATGTAAGAGCTTATTGTTTAAATTTGAAGTAAATGTAAAGAAAAATGTTATTACTGTTCTTGCATTTCTGTGCATTACTCATAAGCAGCTAAAGCACAATTTATTGTTCTGACATTCTTTGCAGCATGTCTGTGCATAGGCTAGTGCAATGGTTCTGTGGAATTTTGCAAATTACTAATAGTGATGTCATGCAGGCTAGAGGTAGGTGAACTCCTGATGCTAAAATAGAGGAAAGGAAGTATACTGTCATATAACTACACCACAAGATATCTAAAAGTACAGCACTGGATAATGTAGCAATGAGGATGTTAAGGTCACTTAGCACTCCTTGTAAACCTGTGCCTTGGATCTACACCGATGAGACTACCATTTGGAGCCTAAATCCAATCAGTGATTTTGCTTGCCGGTTGTAAGATGCAGTAATTAATCTGTGAAGTGAGTGTAACTAACTCCTGCATCCCAGCATTGTCCAGAACTTTACCCATAATCACCAATATCCCTACTGAAAAAATTCCATGCAACCATGTTAATATAGCTGCTTTTTTGCCCCCCAAGTTAATCTACTATAACTGAAATGGAGTTTTCACTCCATCTGCCACAAGCGCAGCACAGCAAACTGTAACAATGGTTTGTATGTTTCAGTTAAATTGAAATACTAATAAAAAAAAGTTGCTAAATATTTTAATTAAGTACCAGGGGAAAAAGACATAATTATCAGAAGCAATTCATATCAGTATTTGAATGTAAAGAAGAAGGGCAGAGAGGGAGAAAGTTAGGAAGAAGAAAAACAGGTTTGCTTGAAAGCAGTCAGAGGCTTATGCTCAATTTCCCACTCTGTTGCACTGCTTCCATGCCATTGAAATTTTGCTGATGTCAGTGAAGCCACATTGGTATGAAGATTTAATAACTATGGAGAAAGCAATCAGTGGTGCTTCCAAAAAGTGCCCGTTTCTGCCAGGTGCTCAGCACCACTGTCTGAGAGAGGAACACCATCCACTCCAGTGGGCCTCAGCAGCAGGTGCATGTCCCAAGCTGGCCTCTGAAGAGCTAAGCAGCCAAAATTCCTTTTTAAAGGATTTAGTTCAACAGTTTCTCAAGAACTGCCTGATCTAGGAATCTAGTCTTCTGTAGCCATTTTTCCAAGGAAGATGTCTTTTTATGTTGGAAAACTGGAGAGGCTAAGGGCTGGGTCTCACAGGAGAAGCATTGTTTCCAGTAGACTCAGGCAAGATTCACCTCTACCTGGGATGCATTTCCCGCAAAACAGTCATGGGGAGAGGAACTTGAGATCCAGCTGTTACTGTACATCAGTTAACATGCACCATCTTCTTCCAAAATTTTTTTCTCTCGTCTCCCTTTGCCCAACTTCTTTATGTATCCATAACCAAGGGAATTGGCATTGTCTACTTGCCATCGTCTGAGTTGTCTTTCTTCAAGCTCTACCTAAATTTGTCATCCTTCACACATGAGAGTGAAAACTGTTTATAAGACAGCCTTGGGAAAGAACAGGCTGATCTGATTTTTTGTTGTTGTTTGTTTTTAGATGAAAGATACAGGTGTGGCATTGGGATATTTTTGGAAAATAAAAATAAGAATTTTCTGTACCTGTTGTAAAGAAACGTAACGGTCTGTCTGTGTTAGGGTTGCCTGCATTGCAGCTTTGCAAAGCATGTGCAGCGTCAAGCATGGGGGTGGAGTAGAGTTGGGGGTTACATCCTTGAGGAAGAGCAGCCAGGGAAAGAAGAAGAAAAAAAAAGCTTTTGAATGCGRTTGTCTTCCACAGAAGCACAATATTTCAGCAAACAGATTTCATTCTCCCTCCAGCTGCATAAGACTTTTGTAACTAAACCAAATCACCATGCTTAAGGGTGAAAAATGATTAATAAAGCTATTGTGCTACATAGTATTTTATATACTGCCTTACATCCCCTGGGAATACTGCCATGATCTGTATTGAGCTCTCATTTGTTTGCACAGAGGTTCAACAAAACAAAACCAAGCCCACAAAACTTACCATATTAAAGCTTATGGCTCCAAGAAACCTGCAACTGACAACAGAAGTGTTGAAAAGCCAAGGGGTGTTCTGACAAAGCTGTATCTCCTTGATTTCTGCTGGAGTCTGGGTGGTACAGTATTTTGCAAGAATTGGTCACCTCTTGCCAGCATTAATTCATCTGGGTCCTACCAACAATAACTTCGGTGTCTCTTTGCTTTTATTGAAGTAGGATAGGCCATAAGTACCCAGAAAGTACTCTGAAACATTAAGCTGTAAGTAAATACCAATGGTTTAAGAAGAGGACACTTTCCCAGACCTTGAAGGGAAGGCAGACTGGAAGGTTATTAATAAGACCTTGTTGTGGTCTTATTATTAATTCCTTCTGCCCTTTTCAGAAAACACACATTTCATTTCCTGTCTAAATAGATAACTTGAAGATGATCCTTTCCTCTTTTTTCTGGGTCAGAGGCATCTTTGATGATAGCAAGAAAGATACTCGTCCAAAGTCTTTTTCACCAGCCTCCCTGAAATGCTAACAATTATTGTGGTTGCAGGGAGACACCTCCCCCAGCCAAGATTTGCAGCTGTGAACCTTAGCTTATCTTGGAAGCAGGGGTCAGTGCTTCTCAAACAATATCCTGTTATTTAGAATACCGTGAAACACAAGACAAAGGTTGCAATTTCCTCTCATCTCAAGTTAGAGGACTTGTGTCTCTTACTTCATTCTCTCACCTCCAGTTTGGTCTGGTGAGAGAACGTTAACAATGGTAAGGTAGAATCTCAGTCTCTCTCTCTCTCAGTCTCTCTTTCCTAGTAAACAGTTAGTTATCCCATAAATAGTCAAACACGTAGGGAATTATTCCACCACTATCAATATCCAGCTGCCGGGTGAGAATGAGTTGTCTTGGTTGGTGAGAAAGAAAGATCTCCCAGAATTGTCATCTAGAAACTTGCCTGAGCAGCTATAGGTAACTAAATGATTGGATGACAGCTAGTTGGGGAATCTGAGATGGTGAAGTTCAAATTTTGATGTTAAAAGTAGCATCTAGATACATGATTTCTGGGGGTGAGGGAGGAGGAAGTAGATAGCTTACATGAACAGTTCTTTTCTTTGAACTTCTTTCCTCAACATATGTATTATGTTACCCAGAAGGAAACTCAGAATGAGAACCATTCCACAACACATTTGTCCTCAGGGAGAGAAATTAAAATAGTAAGACGTGTAACAGGCCAAACTGTTGCTCACTACAGTACTGGAAGGCACTTAGATGTTACTGTCATAAGCAGGGGATAGGGCTCTGCATGGCATACAAAGTGGCTGGAGATGGAGAAGGGATTCCATTTCCCCACCCAACACTAATTAGTTCCTTACACAATGCTTCTTTAATTATCTTCAGCCTATTTTCTCTCAAAACCCATTTACTAAATCAAGCTAACTCTCTCTGGGGTGCTCTCCACGTTGAGATTGCTACAGCACATTTTATGTAGATCTGAAGTAGGTTCTTCTCATGTGTTACAGCAGCTGTTTGAGGCTGGCTATCACTGAGATAAGAGCATGGGGATGAAGGGTTCTCCATTCTTAGCAGAACGGACTGGAGGTGAGACAGAATCAGTCCTCATCACATGCTCAGGAGAGTCACAGCTTCACAAAGCTATGCTTGGATTGACCTCCTGCGTGTCCATAGGCTCTGAGAATGATTCCAGGGGAAGAATTCCCCTTGGACTCATGATGTGAGTTTCGTAGGCTTTCTGCATGGCAATATATCTAAAGGCAGGACTACAGCTTTAGGAGTTGTTGAACAACATGGAGCTATTCAGCTGTTTGGGAAATTTTGGCATTACTGTCTGTCAGCTATTACATGCTATAAATAACTTGGTCCTCATAGGAATGCAGTGGTTCATACCATATGATATGAAAGATCATAGAATCATAGAATAATCTCAGGTTGGAAGGGACCCATAAACATCATAGAGTCCAACTCCCTGCTCCTCACAGGGCTAACTAAAGATAAACCATATGACTAAGAGCATCGTCCACAAGCTCCTTGAACTCTGACAGGCTTGATGCTGTGACCACTTCCCTGGGGAACCTGTTCCAGGGACCTACCACCCTCTCAGTGAAGAGCCTTTTCCTGATGTCCAGTCTGAACTTCCCCGGATGCAGCTCCATTCCATTTCCTCGTGTCCTGTTGCTGGTCACCAGGGAGAGGAGATCAGCACCTCCATCTCCTCTGCGCCCCTTGAGGTAGTTGTAGACTGCGATGAGGTCACCCCTCAGCCTTCTCTCCTCCAAGCTGAACAAGCCAAGTGACCTCAGCCGCTCCTCGTAAGTCTTGCCCTTGAGGCCTTTCACCATCCTGGTCGTCCTCCTCTGGACACACTCTAATAATCTGATGTCCTTCTTATATTGAGGTGCCCAAAACTGCACACAGTACTCCAGGTGGGGCCACACCAGTGCGGTGTACAGTGGGACAATTGCCTCCCTCAACCAGCTAGCTCTGCTGTGCTTGATATACTCCAGGACACAGTTGGCCCTTTTGTCTGCCAAGGCACACTGTTGACTTTTATTCAACTTGCCACCAACCCAAACCCCAGATCGCTTTCTGCTGGGGCTGCTCTCCAGCCTATTGTCCCCCAGTTTGTACATATAACCAGGATTACCCCGTCCTGGGTGGAGAATCCAGCACTTGCTCGTTAATTTTCATATGGTTGGTGGTTACCCAGCTCTATATAGTCTATCCATATCTCTCTGTAAGGCGTCTCTACCCTTGACAGAGTCCACAGCTCCTTCTAGTTTAGTATCATCAGAAAATTTACTTAATGTGCATTTGATTCCTGCGTCCAGATCATTTATAAAAACATTAAAGAGCACTGGCCCTAAAAAAAAGCTGTGTGTTCGCTTTACTTTTCTGTTAAAGCTTCCTTGTATTGTCAGGAATTTTTTTTTTCTTGTTGTATAAATACATAATCTTCAGTTAACAGAACAATGCAAAATCTATTAGCATTTATAATATATTATAAAGAAGTCCCCTGGCAGTCTTCAGTGACATCCAGGCAGCAGTCACTAACAAAGTCTAATTTGTTAGGCTGTGCAAAAGCTACTGGCCAGAGCATAATGATTTTAGCTAGTTTGCCTATTGTTCCTGCATAGCCATAGCCGGGATTAGCTCATTACTACGTGTAACAATTCCTGCAGTCAAAAAGAATAGTGTTTTTTTATTTATTCTACTGAGTCATAAAATAATGCTTGACCTAAGCAGATCATAGCTGTTCTGACTTCCTAACCTTGGCTTTACTTTGTATGTTGAACAGTTTTAACACTACATTTGTCTTCCCTGTTCCATACCTCTTTTAATCTATATAAAACAACTATGAAGACAAACACAACACAGAGGTTCCCTGTCCTTTTTCCTGACTGCAACAGTAAGGAACCTTTTGCTTGATTTTTAATTTTAGATCAATCACAGTCAGCTTGTGAATTCTATTCCTGCATAGAACGGTGAGGTTAGTGTTGCAACATTAGACAGACTACTGTCTAGTCTGCTGCATTCAGCATTAATGAAATACTGCTTCTGATAGTAATGTTACATCTCATCCCTACCGTTGTTCCTCATGCAGTCCAACTTTAAAGGGAAATAAAAACAGGGTTTTCTGCTTGCCAGACCCTAGGGTTTTATTCTTAACAATTCCATGCTAAATTATAACCTCCTGAACTGGCAATATCTCTCTCAACAAATACAGAAACAAAGAATTAGCAATACCAGAACAGAACCTAAAAACCAAGGTCCCATCATAACAGGCAATGGGTAGGTACATAAATGAAGATAGGCTCTAACCTTCAGAGGAGATCACAAGAAGAAATGGGGAGAAAGGGAGGGCAACACAGAGAAATAAAGCAGATTGCCTGTGCCATCAATTAATAGAATTTGGGTCTTCAAGACCCAATTGACTGAAATAGCTATCATTTCTCTAGCCTGAAATCTGAAGTCATCTAAAATCAGTTTTAATCTCACAAAGCAAAGTGAAAAATGAGTGAAAGGACAAATACATGCCCGCACAATGTGGCCTTTGTCTTACAAACAGGAGAGTGCTTTTGCTGCCGCAGTAGAACAGGCCGGGGACAGGCAGCCCAGGCTGGAGGCACTGGACATTTCTCATCATGCAGAGTGCAGTTAGATGCTTCTAACAGGGTATGTGATGTTAGCACATTGTAGGTCTATTGTACAACAAAAATTCTCTGATGTGTATTTAAAGTAAAACCTTTAAAAATCTCTAAGCCCCCAAATATTCTGCTTATTCTGAGTACATTGTGCCCGTGTTCCCTCAGACACTTCAAGCATGCTGATCCCCACAACACCTCTGCATGGTAAGGAAGTATTGATATATTCATTGTACATCCAGAAACTGAGGCACAAAAAATTTGGGAAGGGATCTTCAGAAGGATACATCTTTAAAATTTAGACTTTCAAACCTATCTGCTCAGCTGCTACATTTGCGGACTGCTTGAAAGTAAATGCTGAATACTGGCCATGCTGGTAGACTGGCCACTTCCATCAGTAACCTRAGGGTTATTAAAAATTGATACTGAAGAAGGGATTCAAAACTGTGGAGATGACATTAAGAGCTTTGAGGAAACCCAAGGCTTGTTTGGCAGTTTTCAGTTTACACCACATGAAGATGAAAAGCAATATTCTAAGTTTTCTATTGTTCTGTGCCCCCATAGTCTGCCACTGGCCAAATCTGCCTTTCTAGGTTCCTGGACTGCTGCCCATCACTGATCTAATCCAAAAATACATTCCTCATCATCATCTTCTCTGTTGATACCACGTAGTCTTGGTGCACTTAAAAAAACCCCCAAAACCACATTCTTCAACATCATACTGTTGTGAAAAGGTCAATGAATGTCTCTGAATGAGGCTGTATTCCCGGTTCCCTTCTGTACAACATGCTTTCCGGAATGGTGAGACAATTACAATGCATCAAAAATAATGCTAAGAGCATCAGGAATTAGAGAAAAAAATGGTAATAGAACAATTTTTTCTGAGGACTAGTAAAAACAATATTCACAGGAGACAAAGTGTTGGGAAAAACTTTGCTTTGACCCAGCAAGAGTTAAATAGCAGAAGGAGCAATTTCACTCTTAGCTATGAATAAAGAATCAATGACTAAGGGATTTCAAGGTTGCTGTGGCTTCACAGCAAGGTCAGTATACTTCTTTCCAATGACTGACCTTGGGAGCTGAGAGAGAAGGCATTTCTAGCTGTTTAAAAGGTAGAAATAGCTAACTGCTGTAAAAGACTGACTCTGCTTTCTGATACACCTCTGAGAGGCCCGTAAATCCTGTCTGAAATCAGAATCGGTCCAGAAGACTGAAAATCTCAAATAACTGCCTTTGGAAGAGCTCAAGATTTGGTCATCCTTATTACATTACCTTTCACAGCATCTGATTCAATGCCCTGCATGGTCTGATTACTTTAATTATAAGTGTATAGTTCATTTCCTGAACAGTCATCTTACTCGTTCATCACTCTGTGAAAAAGGCCACAGAGATTAAACAGTAGCTATATTTCACGTCTAGCACAAACTACCAGCTAGTACCTGAAATGTTACAACAGGTTAAGCTGCCCTGAGTGCTTAGAAGACATTAAAATAATTTGTTATTCTTTTTGTCTTGTTGCAAACTTTCAGCTTCTCTGTCAATCCCCCAGTTCGGAGAAGACAATTAGACTGTATGCAGAACACTGAATATATGTGTACAAGCTTAATACAGTCATCTGCAGAAACACCTGAACTCAACTGAAATGAAGAAACATAAGTACTAGCAGCAGTCAAGCTCTATTAGTTCTCCCTGGCCCCTCTTCCTCCCCCCCCCCCCCCCTTTTTTTTTTCATAAAACAGCACTTTTTTCTATTCTTGACCTTGGACACACCTGAAGGTATTTGGTTAACGTTTTAAAAAACTAGACAAGGCAGACATCCAGTGTAAAACTTCAGCCTAATGTTATATTTTGGCAAAGTTATAAGCAGCTGAAAACTAGGCCTTATAATAGGAGACATTAGGCAATATTAGTGATAGGTGATGCTACAAACCCTGGCTGTGACAGCAGAGAAAACATATAGATAACAGACATCTGAGAAATCCCGTTCTGAAGTAATTGTATCCTGGGTAATATTTACACTCATTTTGTATCATTGCTTGCTTGTTTGATGTTCAAATTTAATTCATTTTTATGAGGCTGTGTTCTCTTCCTTTCATCAGAGGGCAAATTGCTACAGGGATTATGCGATGGGCAATTACACGAGGGTGTACATCAGAGGCCCATGTTGCCACTATGTACTTAGCTCTTACAGCTGTAGATGGCATGTTATGATCTGCTCCTGTATGCTTCATAGGAGTCAGCTTGGTTTACTGTTGGAATAAGAGAACTGCTGTTTTCACCATGTCTGGTTGCTAATTCACATAATAATAATCCTGCTAAGGGTTGTCCACAGTACTTTTTGAATTTAACTATAGAGTAATATTTGCTACATTGAATTGTTCAGGGATAAGATAGTAAGTTCAAGTCAGATTTCCATACACTGTGGATGCTTGATACGTTACAAACAGCTTTACACAATATACCAATATACACAGAAATGCATCAGTCATGCAAACGCCATCACCCAGCAACACAGCAATCCTCTTCTGCAGTGCATCTGCACTTCCATATCCAGTGCTCACCAGGGGCATGAACAAAACAGTCTGAAAATATTTCAGTACATTGTCAGTGCTTGTAAGATGACATATGAATACCTTTTAGGAAAACTTTCAATTTCTTTTCCTGGGGACTTTCTTAGCCTCATTCTCTCCTGGGTCATGCATGTATAATGCAGGTTGAGGTAACGGGAAACTGGATTTTTCTTGTGCAGGGGAGACAACTCTATCCTTCCTGTAGCCATTTGACTGCATCTGAGAAGAAAAGGTTAGAGGGGTGTTATACTACAGCCTTGCAGACACTGAAAAAGAAGGAGATGTTATACAGAAAGAATCAGAAAAGACCTCTATTTTATTTGCCTTTTGGGAATTCTTGAATTAACAGATTAAAATGGGAAATGCATTATGATACAACAGATAAGACAGTAAAGCAGAAATTCAGAAGATCCAGGTTATAGCTAAGCTTTGGCTACTGAACTGCTGTGTGACCTTCAGAAAGTGGCTTATTCTTTCTGTATTACAAGAGATAAAATCCTGACACCAATAGAAACCAATGTTTCAGTGCCAATGCAGGGCCTTGCACAACAGGCTCTTCATCTCTCTTAAACCTCTAGATGTGATTATAATATAGTTATAATTATAGCTAATAACGCTATATCTGAACCTACCCAGTAATCTGGTCAGTCTAGTAGGGCTTCCTGAGGTCCTATGTCCTAACACGTGCAGTAATGGATGTGACTGGAGTAGGAACAATTGGTTGTGCACCCTATTGAAACCTTCATTAGATTTTACACGTGCCACATGTTCAAAAATATAGTCATCTGAAAAAACAAATGAGGAATGGAGAAGCAAAACACCAGAGAGGAATTTACAGGGGAAATCAGAACACTCCTAGTATTTATGTCTCAGACGAGGTAGTACGTATACATATCAAACCTGTAATGAACTTTTTGTTTGATTTCAGGTTGCATAGCTTGTGCAGTTCATGATGCAGTGGCAATTTTATAACGTGCTTCATCAGAAATCTTCCATGTGGAAAACTCTATGTGTGCAACTAAATTTCATTAAGTCCACTTTTCCTCTCCAAGTCAAAAAACTCAGCTGCGATCACTGATATACCACGGTAGCTTAGATGGAGAGTTTCAATATTGTGAAAAGCAGGGGAAAGATGTTTTCCTCCCACCCTTTATAAAACACAAAGCCTATATTAGCAAAATTGCGCTCATGACCTCACAGTTGTAGAACAATATCTCTTCTGTTTCTATGCATTTCAGACGGGGAGGACTTTGGTTAGGAATAATTTTTCAATGGTATGATCCTAAGGGAAATTATTAAAAACAGCAGTGTTATAAAAAGATTTTTCAATTTAATAATGATTTAAAAAGCCCAATAAACCATGACAGCATCTTTTTAACCGATAACTGTGAAAGCACTTGCTTCCACTGTTTATTTAGTCTCAGAAGTCAAAAACAAGTAAGGGTAAACTTTCTTCTTTTCCCGAGCATAATATGAAAGAAATCTTGGAAAGTCAGAAACCACAGGTGGACTGATTACCTTCGGAGGACAGAGATCTAAGAAGAATCTGATGTTGTTTTTTCCCATTGCTAAGTTTTTTTCAGTGGAAGAACTTCAGCTTTTCTTTCTTTTCTATGTTTTGTGTTGCCATTTTTTTAAACCAGGTGTGTAGAGACTAGACCCTGGGAAAGTGTGAAGAAAGGTCCCAATATTAACAAAATACTTTTCTTTTTCTGTTTCCTCAGGAACAGGAAGAGACTTTTATTATTTTTGTTTTATTTACCTGTTTGGGTGGAACTGAAGGGGGACCAATACTGAAATGAAACAAGTTTTAGAGAAGAATAAGAACTGCCAACACATTTGTTCATTTTGTTGAGGTAAGTTATTTCAACACGCCCTTGATGTGGTGATTTTCTTATTTGCTGAGTATCTGAGAATGAGCTTTTAGTCTTTTTGTTTTACCCAAAACCTATATTCCAGGAACACAGCCCACAGTATTAAGTATTCTATGACATCATGTCACCTGTCTTTTATTGGGAAAGAAAGAAACTGTGTGAACAGTTGAATTATGACCAGGGGTCTCAATTTGGTCAAAGGACCAGAGTTATACAGGTGTTACTGCACCTATCATCACGCTGGGCATGACTTGCCCCGACCTGTACTAACAGGTTGGTGTCAGCCAACTTACTGCTAAAAAAGCCTGAGCGTACAGAATGAGAAAGAATGACTGCAGCTGCTAAAGAAAGGGGGGCCTTAATAAAACTCTTAAGGCAAACACAACATGCTTTGGTGCTTGTAAATAATTATAAAAAGAGAGAAAGCAACTGCTAATTTCAAGGTGTCTATTCTACTAGGTACATCATAAACCATGAAATTACAATGCTACTCTGCAATATTTCCAGTGGCATTTGTACCAACTGACAGAATATTCTTATTTATTTTAAATGAGCTGTATCATTCTATAATACCCTGGTGGTTTAAATTAGCAAAAAAGATGCAAACCAAGGGRAAAAAAAAAAAAAGAACAACCTAATAACCCTCTGATTCAATACTACATCATCATAACATGAAAAATAGAAACATTTAGTCCTAATGATTCTGGGTAGCCAGTTAGTTTGATGAAGAAGTCTCTACATCATCTCTCATATTGCACTTATTGGACATATTGGACATTCCCCCCTGTGGGAGTCCTTGAGCTTTCTTTTTCTTTTTCAGACTTTGGACTACCTGAAAAACAGATGGGTGCTTTTGTGAAGTTCCTTCTGTCTTTTCACTGAAAGGTAGGCTTTCTGCAATTACATCAACATTGTGCTTCAACGACATCAAACCCATAATCCAGTGGGGTTACTATTTTACTCCTCCTTTTCTGAAACAGCTGTTGATCACYTAATGTGAAGCCCTGACTGGCAGCAAGTAGAAAAATTATTTATTAATACATTTGAAGTACCAAGCTGTGATCTGCAGAAATAACATTGGAAACGGCTGTCTAAAAGCAATGTTAAGATTCAGTGAATGGGACTCACTAGTCTGTTCAACATGGTCAGAAAGTGCACGACATGTATTTCTTGTCAGCTTATAAGAGCAGTTGCTATTACCTGTCTTCAACAACGCACAAGTCTAACCCACTATGTCTAACAAAGTTAACAAGATCCTCCACTTTTTCCAGGCCAGCACAAAGAAATCTATTTTATATAGTATATGAAAATAAGTCCTAATGCTAAAAAACAAGCACTCTCTATGTATGCAATAAACCTACATAAAATATTGACTAAGACTGAAGGTCTTCTGTTTATCTAGACTCTCCAGAAGAAGAGCAGTCAAATGTCACCATCCTGGTTATTGTTTAAACTGATTTTCAATCCATCCTTTTTAAGGATTTGAGTCTGCTGATATTCTGAAGGTCAAGTGTATCTTTTATTTTCAGAAGCTCTAAAGACAGTCTCTCAGGATTTCCTTTCACCCAGTGACTTCAAACCACACATCTGCTTTCCGCTGTCCTTGAAAGTTTTTAGAAAACTGTATTTTACACTCCTATCAATCTAAATTAGCTATTCTAGTGTGTTACTTTGGGGTTAAATGGTAAATATAGGCCACTTATGTTAAATTAGATAGTGCCATCTTTCTTCTCTAGTGATTTCCCTGCATAGTAATGCAGTTCCTTTTGGGATTCAAATTCTACCACAGGGTCACTCTCTGTTGGTTCCTTTCAAGGCAGTTTGAGTGATCCTTTACACAACACACCCTAGCTGGTAGCAGTTTTCTCTCTGGACAGCTTGCTTTACTGTTAATTTCTGATTTCAAACCTTTAATTTAATCAGTGCTGGCCTCCAGTTCCCTTATCTCATTTATTAGCGAATTACCTTCTGAGACTCCATTTCTCCTGAGAGGAAGTGCTGCTTCTCTTTTCCGCTTTGCGTAGACCAATTGTTCAGACTAAAATTCATTTCCTTACCAAAGACATTCCACTTCCAAACTTTTGTTTCTCCACTTCACTGCTAATGGCAGCATGTCATCACAGAGCAGAGTTACTCTGTAATCGTATCAAAACAGAATGGAGAAGTAGGTTTCACAAAAAACAGATCATTCATTGTCACTGAAACTGTTTTTTGTGAGCCAATACTTTTTCTCAAATCAAGATCACAAACAAGGAAATATTGTGTTTTGTGTTTCTGCGAAGTTAAAGTTCAGATTTAGCTCTCCAACAGCTTAGCTGGCTACGAATAAACAATAATTTTAATACATTCATTCCCAATTGCTATCCCAGGCTAGTTGTGTCTTGTTACAATTACTTCCTTTCCTTCAGTACTCTATCTGAATTTTACTTTCACCCTGTTAAATCAAGTTGATGTAACTTAATTCTCTCTCAGTTGGAGGTTTCCAATCTGCCTTGCTATATGAAAGTCTTTTCTCCAAAAACCTTATTCTGATTGCTGTGTCTTTCAGTGCCTTTCTTGCTCTTCTGAAACAGCAGTTACAGAATTTAGACAGCTCCTGGATTTTCCAGTAATTATCCTCATTTGCTGTAGTGCACTTGATTGCACCATACTGTTTCATAGCTATAGCAAATAAAGAGAATTACTTCTATTCTTTAGCTTCTCTCTCACATGTGAGTAAAACAAAATAGCTTTTTGCTCTGATTCTGTTATAACCTACTCCAGAAACATGTAGATAATCAAACACCTCTTCGCTGCTGAACATCACTGGTAAAGAATACTTCCTGCCTCCATATGAAGCTCCTGTAACTGTAGGTCAATGGCTTACAAATGATTAGCCTTCCCAGATACTGCTAAGAGCTGTTAGAGGTCAAGAGCTGCATATGCGTAGCTATACTTTGGTCAAACACTTGTGAAGTACTGCAGAAAAAGGGCTTCTCACCTTTCAGTTATTTCTAGCGTGTTTCCATGGGACAATGCACAGCAGGTTCTGCAGTAGCTGGTGTATTAGATTCTTTCTTCCAGAGAAAAATACCTTCCCAGTTCAGCCTGTCCTACCTGGTTCAGCATACATTGCACACCTGGTGGACATTTAAAATTGACACTAAAAGCAAACTATTTAAAAAAATAGTTTTAGAGGGTAATACATATACCAGTCTTATACAAACCTCATTGTTACAGTCCTTTCTTAGAAGAATGGTCTCTTCTGTAGCTGTGCCATGATCCCTGTTCTATTTCTTCTATACAGTTCTGGGCTTTAAGGAACAGGAAAAAGAGGTTTGCATTCAATACTGTCCTCGTACCTACATAGTAGGAATATCTATGTGTGTACGTACACATGTATGTATATTTTTATATATATACTTACACAGAGTCTAAATTTTGAGTGCTGCACAAATGTTGCCAAGAAGGTTTCACACTGGTGACTCTTAAATAAAGATACATCACCTTATCACTTTTCCTTACTTAAGTTTGTCCTTCTGAACACTCACATGACCATTATAAATGGAAGTATTAAGTATTTTTATTTCTACTGATCAATTATATGTTGGACACTATTAAGACCCTCAAGGAATCATGCCAGCAAATGAAAACTTTAACAACTGTTACCATATTCACAGCCTCTCCAGCAAGGCAAGATCAAGAAGAATAAAAGCTTTCAGTCACCTCATCCTGTGGAAATAACCCTTTCTAAAAGTCAGCCTTAAATGTATACCGTTAACCCTCAGACATCAAACGTGTCCCTTGATTGGATGCTTCACTACACAGGTATTTCCACTGGTTATTGTCAGGCATCCATTTTCATATGTTAGCAGCCATAACATTGCTAAACATCAACTTCGCAAATACCTTAAAAACAGTCTGGCTTTACCAACCTTTTATGATTCTGTGAACATCCTTATCATTCAGTTTATAAACAAGTAAAACTAATGCATGCATGTACTGCAAAGTCTTATTCCTTCATTAAGACTAGATATGTATCTTAAGACAGATCATTATACTCTTATGAACATGACAGCAAGTTCTGCTGTAACAAACTCTTTTATGCAGGTTATGAAAACTAACAGAATTTCAGCTTGGTCACTTGGAAGCCTAATTGTTTTTCCTTTTTGTACCTCCATGACTTTTACTGCTAAAAGCCACAAAAAAATATCTGAGCACAGCTGCTTTTGAATGAAATAGTTACAAACTTGAGTGACATCTTTATAATTACAAATGTCCCGTAAGAATACTTTATTCCCATTTTACATATTGGGAACTGAGACACCATCTGTCCTGAAGTCAGGTGAGAGAGGTGGCAGAAGCACCCTCTGCTCTCGCATTTGTACTCCAGCATCTGCCAGAGGACAAGAGACAAGACTCAGGCTTGTGCTTTCTTTTCTGCCATGCCCCAGAGCACACCTGAAGGCTCTACTGCAGCAAAAGCTCACGTCCTAGCAGCTTGGAACAGGCACAGACACAAAATGCACTGTAAATCTATCCTGCATGTCTTCCTGAAAGTAAATGACAAAGAAATAAACTGTACCAAGGACTGCTAAGGTCAAGGTGCCACAGTCACTGAGCCATTGTCCCCTTTCTCAGAGCAAATACCTGGTCAGTTATGTCCTGAATAACAGGCATCACAGAACCAGCTGTGTTTAAAACCTTAAGGTAGTCTAGCAATCATTTTGTTTTATCAGTCTCTGGGCCAATAGCTACCGACAGTTATTCATGCCTTATAATACAAGCTGTGGCTTTTAAATCATCTCAGTACTATACAAGTCTTGTACCTGTTCTTAACTTGCTGCTATAATGACAGCTGAAATCTCTTTCCTCTAGGATGTCTTAGAGAAGATATTTAATAGATGATCTCTTGGATAAAAATAGACTACAGGGAATCAGAAGGCCAAGGCAGCACAAAGTTCACAAAGATCCAAACTGCGTAAACATTTCTTGATCACTAACCCAAGTAACAGCCTGTACTAGTTTAATATACCTGTCTCCCTGTGTTTCTTTACCAATATTGCTATATTTAAATGATTCCTCCTCCTTCCTATTAAAAACTTCCAACAGAAACAGAGAAATGTCAGAGACTTAAAATCGTGTCAATGGGCCAGCTAGCAGGGTGAGGAATTCGCATGTTTGTAACTGTGAAATCCTGCCACAAAACAGGACAGTGAACACCTCTTATCTTTACAAGAACTTTTTTTTCCAAAACTCTATTGTTTCAGAGAGTTGTAGAAACACAAGGCTTTTCAACATGTTTTTCTGAACTTGTCATACACAGACATCACACACAACTTTTAAGAACCTAATTTTATAAGGTCTTATTAGAAGTGGCTAATAACATTTAAACTAGGAAGGATATATCACCATGCCTGAAACAGTAAAACATGACACACAAGTTCAAAACCGAACATAGCAAAGTACACAAAGTGACTTGCAACTCTCTATGTGAAAGAAAGTTTGAAATTAATATGGCAGATTTATCCTGCTCTGTTTATCCAGAAAAAAATGCTGGTTTCCATTAGTTTTAAATTAACATCCTTACTGACACCCCACTCCTGACATCTTTTGACATTAACATTTTCCCATTTTTAGACGTTTCTAAGTATGTGCACCAATCTTGAAGTCAATTAATCCCAGCTGGGATCCTTAAGAAATCCTCCTTCTTGAAGAAATAAGTGACTCACAAAATAATACACTCATTTGCTTTTTACCACAGCATGGCCACGTTTGACCTTGTGATCAACAGTGAAGCAGAAAGTCACATTTCCTCTGCTTTGGAGCACAGATTTCTTTTTTAAGCGTCTAGCATTAGGAATTTTTATCCCCTTAGAGGGACTGCTGTTAGGAGAAGTAGGCTAATACTTCTGTTTGATACTTTACCCAGTGCTAGACAGGAGGACACTTACATATTATTCCATGCATTATTCACACTTCAACTTTGCAGTAAGAAGTCACTGTAGACTGAATTGATCTTGCCAGGGGATGAGAAGGTTGTCCCCATTACAGCACCTGTTGACCTGACTCCATTACTACCTTCACTGTAAATTAGTCCCAAGGATGTCCAAGCCTGAGTTGCTTCCTTAATTACAGTTAGCTTGGAAAGCATTTGCCCTATATCCCCATTAACCTTTCATTACTCATGCCAGTTCACAGGCAAAGATGAGTATGTAGACAGGGCAGGGATATGCAAAGCATTAGACTTGTAATATTTTATACATGGTTTCATATGACCCCCCCTACTGAATACCACCACCTGGACATTGCCTTTGGGGTGGACCATTTCTCTATTCTCCTGCAGAAAAGCTCCTTGAAGATTGAATTATGGGGGTTACCGTCCCATACATCAGAGTTTTAAAAGGTGACTGGCCCAGGAGGGTAGCCATTCAGCATTTGTGAAAGAGCTTGAATGAAGAAGACTGCTCTCAGAGGGAGCCTTCACCTCCCCATGCAGTTATTAGACGCCTTTACACTACTCTGAATGAAGGCTGACTTTAATCCATAGGGAGCAAACCAGGTTGTAAGAAGAAATACAGAAGCACGTTAATCAAGAGGCCTTGATTAACAAAGGAAAAACATTTTCCCTGGAGAAAGAAACTGTAGTTGACTTTGATATTATTTTCAATCCTTATCAATGTACATTTCTGAGTCATGCTATATTCTCATATGATACGTGAGAAACATGCAGAAACTGTAAGCATGATGTGGTATATGTGGATAAAGCAAGAAAACAACACCAGAAAAAATATCAAAACAAAGGCATTTAAGACTCATAAAACACAGAACTCCTGTTAACATCACTATTTTGATGTTTTTTAAAGTAAATGAATCTCTAGTAAGTACTTAAAATAGTGGTAAATGGATACAAGCAACTAACTTTACCTAGAGACGATCAAACCAAAGTATGGACTAAATCATATGCAATGGTTGCAGTCAGGCTACTCGCAGATGAAGTACTCATGCCATATAGTGAAAATTAACTGAGGAGTCAGGTGGCTGATTGGAGTCTGGAGAAAACAGTGCCTCTGGGAATAACTCATCTGGCGAGAATCCCCGTGGAGAATGAAGTCAGATGTATTCAATGCATTTCCTCTGGAAAAATATTCCATATTTGTTATCTCAGGACTTAGTAAGCTGAGTTGATCTCTGAGTTCTTCAAAATGGTCTACCCTAATCCATATTAAGTCTGTAAACTACGTTGAGCAAATCCCTTATTTACAAAGAATAGTGACCTATTACTTTAATAGACATATCATGTCTAGGCTGCTGAGATCCTCAATTCTTCCTCAGTCCCTTGTGGCTAATTTACAGCCATAATATATGCTTAATTCATTACTATTAAAGGAGTTAGTGCAGGGGCCAGAGCTCTGCCCAGTGATATTGGAGTTTGCTACAAAAAATCAGAGGGAATCACTTGTGCCTTGTTCATTACAAGTGCAAAATTAATAACCCCTTATTTGCCTCACCCCTGTAAAACATTCCAGTTCTAGCTTACCTAGAAAATTTTTATTTGCTTTAAGTGCCCCTTGTCGTGGTTTAACCCCAGCCAGCAACTAAACACCACGCAACCGCTTGCTCAACCCCCCACTCCGGTAGGATGGGGGAGAGGATCAGGAGGGCACACGGAGGAAAACCCGCAGGTTGAGATAAAAACAGTTTAATAATGGAAATAAAAGAAAGTAGAACAGTGATAATAACAATGATAACAAGAATGACAGAATATACAAAACAGGCGCTACACAACGCAACTGCTCACCCCCACGTGTTCCGAACGAGCCGCCCGAACCGCCCGAACCGCGCACCCCCTGAAGGAACTGCCCGCGGTTTTTAAGCTGGGCATGATGTCACATGGCATAGAACACCCCATTGGCCAGCTGGGTCAGCCGTCCCGGCTATGCTCCCCCCCAGCTCCCCCTGCACCTCGAAGGGCAGGGGAGGCTGTGGTTGCAAGCACCACCCAGCAACAACCAAAGCATCAATGGGCCATCAACATTCCTTTCATTGACAACCCCAAAACACAGCASCCCCTCCAGCTACAGGGAAGAGAGTTAACTCTGTCCCAGCCGGAACCAGGACAATATCCACCCCTTATTCTATACCATCTACGTCATGCCCAGGTCTCACATTTTCTGATACATCCCAATTAATCATCACCACTTTTCCTGTCTTTTGAGATATACATATATATATATATATATATATACACACACAGATATCATTCCCTTAGTCCATGGGCCATCCCTCTAAAACGTCCACTGAGTTCATTTAGTCCATGACTTTGGGCTCCATCTGTCATACCAGTCTCTCAGGGCAGGGGAGATGGTGTGTGGTGTTGGACTGTTGCATCCTGAAGCCAGTTCCGGTTCCATTATCGCTGCACTCGTCCGCTTCTATCATCGTGGCGCTTTGCTCTGTTTCATCAGAGTTCATTCTTCTTTAACCCGGATGATTCTTACTGCAATACCATTGATGTGACATAGAGTATTATATAGCAATTAACATTATACACCTCAGTTCATCGGCTGTTTTCACCCAAAATCAAATCCCCTTGAGGTACACATCGGACTTCCCCATGCTTTTGCATTACCCAGCAAGTGCACCCAGGTCCTTGAGCAAAAGCAATCCCACGAATGGGTTTGCCTTTGCCCGAGGCAGGAGTAACCCAGACTGTCTTCCCCAGCATATTTTTCACGTGCACTACAGGGACTTTATCCCCCTCTACAGTATGTGAGGGTTTTGATTGGGCAGGGCCAGCTCGAGTGACAGATCCCCTGGTGTTGACTGACCAGGTGGCCTTTGCTAAATGTGTGTCCCAATGTTTGAATGTCCCACCACCCAGTGCTTTCAGTGTGGTCTTTAGCAGTCCATTATATTGCTCGATTTTCCCGGAGGCTGGTGCATGATAGGGGATGTGATATACCCACTCAATGCCACGCTCTCTGGCCCAGGTGTCTATGACGGTGTTTCGGAAGTGAGTCCCGTTGTCTGACTCAATTCTCTCTGGGATGCCATGTTACCATAGGACTTGCTTTTCAAGGCCCAGGATGATGTTCTGGGCGGTAGCATGGGGCACAGGATATGTTTCCAGCCACCCAGTGGTTGCTTCCACCATGGTGAGCACATGGCGCTTGCCTTGGCGGGTCTGTGGGAGTGTGATATAGTCAATCTGCCAGGCCCCCCCATACTTATACTTCAACCACTCCCCTCCATACCAAAGAGGCTTTACTCGCTTAGCTTGCTTGATGGCAGCGCATGTTTCGCATTCATGGATAACCTGTGCAATAGTGTCCATGGTCAAGTCCACCCCTCGATCACAAGCCCATCTATATGTTGCATCTCTTCCTTGATGGCCGGAGGTGTCATGGGCCCACCAAGCTAGAAATAGTTCACCCTTGTGCTGCCAGTCCAGATCCACCTGAGCCACTTCAATCTTGGCAGCCCGATCCCTCTGCTGGTTGTTCTGATGTTCTTCAGTGGCCCGACTCCTGGGTACGTGAGCATCTACATGACGTACTTTTACAACCAGGTTCTCTACCCGGGCAGCGATATCTTGCCACACTGCAGCGGCCCAGATGGGTTTACCTCTGTGCTGCCAGTTGTTCTGCTTCCATTGCTGCAGTCACCCCCACAGAGCATTTGCCACCATCCATGAGTCAGTATACAGATAAAGTACTGGCCATTTTTCTCGCTCAGCAATATCCAAGGCCAGCTGGATGGCCTCCACCTCTGCAAACTGACTCGATTCACCTTCTCCTTCAGCGGTTTCTGCAACTTGCCTGATAGGACTCCATACAGCAGCCTTCCACTTCGGATGTTTTCCTACAAGGCGGCAGGACCCATCAGTGAACAGGGCATATTGCTTCTCATTTTCCGGTAGTTTATTATACGGTGGGGCCTCTTCAGCACGCTTCACCTCCTCCTCTGGGGACATTCCAAAATCTTTGCCTTCTGGCCAGTTCGTGATCACTTCCAAGATTCCTGGGTGACTGGGGTTTCCTACTCGGGCCCGCTGTGTGATCAGTGCTACCCACTTACTCCAGGTAGCATCGGTTGCATGATGTGTAGAGGGGACCTTTCCTTTGAACATCCAGCCCAGCACTGGCAGTCGGGGTGCCAGGAAGAGCTGTGCTTCAGTACCAACCACTTCCGAAGCAGCTCGAACCCCTTCATATGCTGCCAATATCTCTTTCTCAGTTGGAGTATAGCGGGCCTCGGATCCTCTGCATCCCCGACTCCAAAATCCCAGGGGTTGACCTCGAGTCTCCCCTGGTGCTTTCTGCCAGAGGCTCCAGGTAGGGCCATTCTCCCCGGCTGCGGTGTAGAGCACGTTCTTTACATCTTGTTCTGCCCGGACTGGCCCAAGGGCTACTGCCTGAACTATCTCCCGTTTAATTTGCTCAAAGGCTTGTTGTTGCTCGGGGCCGCACTTGAAATCATTCTTCTTCCTGGTTACTTGATAGAGAGGGCTTACAATCAGGCTGTAATCTGGAATATGCATTCTCCAAAAGCCCACCACGCCTAAGAAGGCTTGTGTTTCCTTTTTGCTGGTCGGTGGAGACATGGCTGTTATCTTGTTGATCACATCCATTGGGATCTGATGACGTCCATCTTGCCATTTTATTCCTAACAACTGGATCTCCTGTGCAGGCCCTTTGACCTTACTTTGTTTTATGGCAAAACAGGCCTTCAGCAAAATTTGGATTATTCTCTCCCCTTTCTCGAAAACTTCTTCTGTTGTGTTGCCCCATACGATGATGTCATCAATGTATTGCAGGTGTTCTGGGGCCTCACCCTGTTCCAGTGCGGTGTGGATCAGTCCATGGCAAATGGTGCGGCTGTGTTTCCACCCCTGGGGCAGTCGATTCCAGGTGTACTGGACGCCCCTCCAAGTGAAAGCACTCTGCCGCCAAAGGGATCGAGAAGAACGCATTGGCGATATCAGTAGTGGCATACCACTTGGCTGCCTTTGACTCCAGTTCGTATTGAAGTTCTAACATGTCCGGCACGGCAGCACTCAACGGCGGTGTGACTTCGTTCAGGCCACGATAGTCCACTGTTGGTCTCCACTCTCCATTAGACTTTCGCACTGGCCATATGGGGCTGTTAAAGGGTGAGCGAGTCTTGCTAATCACTCCTTGGCTCTCCAGTTGACAAATCAGCTTATGGATGGGAAGCAGGGAGTCTCGGTTGGTGCGATATTGCCGCCGGTGCACTGTCGTGGTAGCGATCGGCACCCGTTGTTCTTCGACCCTCAGCAACCCCACAGCAGAAGGGTCCTCCGAGAGATCAGGCAAGGTAGACAGCTGTTTAATTTCCTCCGTCTCCAAGGCAGCTATACCAAAAGCCCACCGGTAACCCTTTGGGTCTTTGAAATACCCTCTCCTGAGGTAGTCTATGCCAAGGATGCACGGAGCCTCTGGGCCAGTCACAATGGGGAGCTTTTGCCACTCATTCCCACTTAGGCTCACTTCAGCCTCCAATACAGTCAGCTCTTGGGATCCCTCTGTCACTCCAGAAATACAAATGGGTTCTGCCCCTTTAAAGCTTGATGGCATCAGGGTACACTGTGCACTGGTGTCTACAAGAGCCTTATACTCCTGTGGGTCTGATGTGCCAGGCCATCGAACCCACACAGGCCAGTAAACCCGGTTGTCCCTTTCCTCCACCTGGCTGGAGGCAGGGCCCCTCTAATCCTGGTCATCGTATTCGTTACCCACTTCTTCTAAGTATGAATCAGAAGTCCCTTTATTAAGATCAGAAGTGGAATCAGCCCTTCTGCTCCGYCTRKGGARMTGCTCACTGGAAACCRGWGCAGCAGTTTTCCTGGAAGAACCCCCTTTTGTGGTTGTTTTTCCCTGCAACTCACGTACACGTGCATCTAGGGTCGAGATGGGTTTTCCATCCCACTTCCTCACGTCCTCTCCGTGGTCACACAGGTAAAACCAGAGGGTGCCCCGGGATGTGTACCCACGATTTCTCGTCTCTTGAGCGGGGGAACGCTTACTCCGAATGGCTGAGATACTGGCCCGTGCAGTTGGGGAGCAGGACATATCCTCTTTGAGTTGCTGGACCTCCCGAGACAATTTCTCTACCGCAGAGACGCAGGCCCATAGGGAAGAGGAGAGACTTTCTTCGTCTTGCCAGAGTTGGCCAGCCAGTTCATCCACCGTTTGYTCCTCTCCATCTTTCCAGGTCATTACTGCTAATGAGTTGGCATGGGATGCTGGTGCGCTCTGTACAAACTTCCACCACATGGGCTGGGTGCATCTGACTTCATCTGAGTCTTTGGATAACTGCTCGTTATTTAGGTCACCATAGATCACTTCCAGCACGGCTAATTCCCTCAGGTACTGGATAGCTCTCTCCATGGTGGTCCACTTGCCTGGGTGACATACAACATCTTCCTTGAAGGGATACCTTTCCTTCACGCCTGACAGGAGTCGCCTCCAGAGGCTGAGGACTTGTGCCCCTTGTCCAATCGCCTTGTCAATGCCCCCTTCCCTAGAAAGGGATCCCAGCTGCTTGGCTTCCCTCCCTCTAATTCCAGGCTGCTGGCCCCATTATCCCAGCACCGGAGCAGCCAGGTGACAATGTGCTCGCCTGGGCGGCGGCTGGAATCTTTCCGCATATCTCGGAGCTCCCCCAGAGACAGGGATCGGGTGGTCACCGCCTCATGTACGGGCTCTGCCTCCTCCTCCGGCTCTCGTGATGGCCCTGGTTCATCTTCATCCCTCACTACACGGGCCGATTTTCTTGTGCATTTTCTCTTTTGAATAGGGGCGACTGACACCGGCGCGGGCGGGTTCTCTGTCGCAGGGGGCGGGGGAGCCGCCGTGCCTGCAGCAGGGGGTGGGGTGGCTGCAGGGCCCCTTGTTTTGTCATCAGATCCAGAGACCTTCCCCTCCCCCTGAGGGTTCTGAATAGYKTCAGACAGGGCTCGGTAGGCATGGGCCAGGCCCCAGCACATGGCAGTGATTTGTGTCTCCCTGGAATTGCCAGGGTGACAGCACACTTTTTCCAAATATTCCACTAATTTTCCAGGATTTTGCACTTGTTCAGGGGTGAAGTTCCAAAACACTGCAGATGCCCACCGCCCTAGGCATTTGCCCATGCTCTCCCACTCACCCTGCCACTCCTAACTATCCAGCCTCRGGGCAGATCTCTGGATGATGTTCTTAAATTGCGTCTTAACCTTGCACAAAACCGAAACGATATTCTCCAGCAATAGCAACAGATGTATCTTAACTACCCAGGGGTGCTCAAGGTACTGACAAGTGACTTTAACAAAGGAGACGACATCATAGAGGAAGGTAGTGAGGGTGCCATTCTCTATCCCCCCCATAGAAAACGTCTCAGAAGAAGAGGTGTAATTGCCARTYGCCTCCATGAAGTGGTACCCGAAATRCAATAACGGCTTCATTATGAATCCCAAATACCACATACCCCCCAATGTCAGTATTTTAATAACAAGTCTCCCAGGTATGACATCACCAATTATTGCAGAGCAGAGTAGTCTACAAAACCCAAACCCAATCTTTAGCATGTACAGTAACAAGAGCATGATGCAGACCAAACAAATCAGTATCGCGAGCAGATGAATCAGTATTGTGACCGGCAGCTATTAACAGCCAGAAATTCCTTAATACACTCTAGTTGTTAATCTGCTGTTATCTCAACCCTTCGTGCCCCACGTTGGGCGCCAAAAAGGACTGTTGTGGTTTAACCCCAGCCAGCAACTAAACACCACGCAGCCGCTCGCTCAACCCCCCGCTGGTAGGATGGGGGAGAGGATCGGGAGGGCACACGGAGGAAAACCCACAGGTTGAGATAAAAACAATTTAATAATGGAAATAAAAGAAAGTAGAACAGTGATAATAACAATGATAACAACAATAACAGAATATACAAAACAGGCGCTACACAACGCAACTGCTCACCCCCACGTGTTCCGGATGAACCGCCCAAACCGACCAAACCGCGCGCCCCCCTGAAGGAACTGCCCGCGGTTTTTAAGCTGGGCATGATGTCACATGGTATAGAACACCCCATTGGCCAGCTGGGTCAGCCGTCCCGGCTATGCTCCCCCCCAGCTCCCCCTGCACCTCGAAGGGCAGGGGAGGCTGTCGGTGCAAGCACCACCCAGCAACAACCAAAGCATCAATGGGCCATCAACATTCCTTTCATTGACAAMCCCAAAACACAGCASCCCCTCCAGCTACAGGGAAGAGAGTTAACTCTGTCCCAGCCGGAACCAGGACACCCCTACAGGAATTTTATCATAATACCCAAGACAGCAACCAAATAATTGCAAATCATGGGAATTGCCTTCTGAAATCACCCATGGTCTTGAATTCCTAACAGCTGAGAAGAGTTCAGTGCTGACAATTAGAGTAACTGTGCCCGCAGCGTGTGACTGTGGAGATATCACTCGAGCAAATATTTTGAAAGCAAAAAGCTGGGATTGCAATCATATTATGCAACTCTAAACATTTTGATAAATTGTTGATATGGCTTCAGGCTGAACAGAAAACAGTTTTCAGGCAGCCTAGGTGAAGCTAATAGCTTTCTGCAGCCTCGCCATTTCTGCACCTGGCTTTGCTCACTACCTCAGCTGTTCATTACCTAACACAAAGTATGTTTACATATTGCCTGTCTGCAATATAATAAAGGCACTGTTTGGGTTCCAAAGTGGTTCACTCCTGCAGTTGGCTCAGCACTGTACATCTGTCTGGCAGAAAGAGTAACAACCTGGATCAAAGAGAGAAGAGTTTCTCATGGAGTCGATTGTGAAATATTCCATGTGCTTGTCCAGTGAGCAGGTGCTTCAAGTCAAAAGATATGGTGGGGAGACCATGATGTGAACTGTAAACAATTCAGTTTCGCTTCACTCCCCAGGAACAGTCGTTTCTTAAGGCTAAATACCAACATAATATGACTTTCTAGATGCTTTATTGCCAAAATGTCATGAAAAAAGATATATCCATGATGTGAATAGAGAATAAAGGACTATCAAGTTGGAAAGACAAAGTTAGTAAGCTATTAAAAAAATAATATATTTTTTTAATAGGTGTTGACATAAAATTTGTCTTTGCAGACCAGAAAATGTATGGACCTTTTAATAGTAACACAACTTTTTCATATTGCAAGTAACTATGTATTTGCGAATGTACATAAAGAATAGAGGATTATATGTATATATTTCCATGACAGTGATTTTCCTCTTTCCACTGGGAGTAATAACCTTCTGTACTTCAAGAACTGAAGAGATTTTTGTTTCTTTTTCTAAAAAGTATCAGACGCAGGCAGCTTCAAGTGTGAGTATGACCCATGGGAGTAAAAAGGTTCCTCAAAGATAAGATCTCTGATGAACCACAAGCAACTCATCCCACAAATGTTATCCATCAATCTATGGGTTAATTTTCTTTAAAAAAACCACAATAGTACTAGTTAACTAACTACAAACTTATGATTTTCAATTATCCAATGGAAAAGTAACAGGCAGAAACATGTTTGCTCAAACTTATTCTACAAATTCATCCCCACCTGCTTCTGGTGAACACTACAGTTCCTTGTTTCTGGATAAAATAGCTTTAAGGTTTACGTAGAAAAAGTCAAAAAGAGTGTGAGATGTCACTACAGTTCTTAAAATAGTATTTTCTAATAGAGAGGCCTGGAGATAAATCACAGGGATCAGAAAGGCCTAATTGTATATCGTGTAGCTACTGGTCACTACATGTCATTCTGTGAACTGCTTGTCTTGTGGTAGTAGACTAATTGAGAATCCCGAGAGAAGAAACTTAAAGGCAATATGGCAGCATCACTGAAAACTGAGTGAAGTGAGGAGTATCTTTCGAACACATCTGAAATTATATGACCCTGCAGCTGAACAGCTGTCCACTGGTTTTCAAACAGTTGAAAAGTCAGTCAGTTGCATAGACAACCACATTGTTGTATGAGAGTTTATAATTGCTCGCATAACCATATGGACATGAAAAAGTGAAGCAATAATTAAAAGAACAACCTTACCCTTACTCTTACTGGGTAATATCATCATGGACTTCCGCATTGTTAGCTCATGAAAAATGTAGCAAGGGAAGTATATTTAATATGTTATGGATATATATAAGCAGATTTACAAACCACTTAGAATCATAGAATCATTAAGGTTGGAAAAGACCTCTAAGATCATCAAGTCCAACCGTCAACCCAACACCACCATGCCCACTAAACCATGTCCCGAAGTGCCACATCTACACGTTTTGGAATGCCTCCAGTGATGGTGACTCCACCACTTCCCTGGGCAGCCTGTTCCAATGCTTGACAACCCTTTCGGTGAAGAAATATTTCCAAATATCTAATCTGAACCTCCTCTGGTGCAACTTGAGGCCATTTCCTCTCGTCCTATCACTAGTTACTTGGGAGAAGAGACCAACACCCACCTCTCTACAGCCTCCTTTCAGGTAGTTGTAGAGAATGATAAGGTCTCCCCACAGCCTGTTTCTCCAGGCTAAATAACCCCAGTTCCCTCAGCCGCTCGTCATAAGACTTGTGCTCCAGATCCTTCACCAGCTTCGTCACCCTTCTCTGGACACACTCCAGCACCTCAATGTCCTTCTTGTAGTGAGGGGCCCAAAACTGAACACAGTATTCCAGGTGCGGCCTCACCAGTGCCGAGTACAGGCGGACGATCACCTTCCTATGATCACCTACTTCCTACCTGATGACCACACTATTTTTGATAGAGGCCAGGATGCTGTTGGCCTTCTTGGCCACCTGGGCACACTGCCGGCTCATGTTCAGCCGGCTGTCAACCAGCACCCTCAGGTCCTTTTCCGCTGGGCAGCTTTCCAGTCACTCTTTCCCAAGCCTGTAGCATTGCCTGGGGTTGTTGTGACCCAAGTGCAGGACCTGGCACTTGCTCTTGTTGAACCTCATACAATTGGTCTCGGCCCATCGATCCAGCCTGTCCGGATCCCTTTACAGAGCCTTCCTACCCTCAGGCAGATCAACACTCCCGCCCAGCTTGGTGTCATCTGCAAACTTATTCAACCCCTCGATCAGATCATTGATAAAGATATTAAACAAGATGGGCCCCAAAACTGAGCCCTGGGGAACACTGCTTGTGACCAGCTGCCAGCCGGATTTGACTCCATTCACCACAACTCTCTGGGCTCACCCATCCAGACAGTTTTTTACCCAACGAAGAGTACACCTGTCTAAGCCATGGGCCACCAGCTTCTCCAGGAGAATGCTGTGGGAGACAGTGTCAAAGGCCTTACTAAAGTCCAGGTATACCACATCCACAGCCTTCCCCTCATTCACTAGGCTGGTCACCTGGTCGTAGAAGGAGATCAGGTTGGTTAAGCAGGACCTGCCCTTCACGAATCTGTGCTGGCTGGGCCCAGTCCTCTGGTTGTCCTGCACCTGACTTGTGAGTGCCCTCAAGATGAACTGCTCCATAATCTTTGCCGGTACCGAGGTCAGGCTGACAGACCTGTAGTTCCCCGGATCCTCCTTCCAGCCCTTCTTGTAGATGGGTGTCCTGAGCTATCTGCTATTCCCCTGGCATGAAGGGGATGGAGAAGATGAACTAACTCTGACAAGATAAAATGAGGCGTGGGAAAGAGCTACTCTATGAAGTGTACGAAGCTGCAAAAACTGTAAGAACATGTATGTACTTAATTGCTTTGCAGAAGACACTGAGACCAAGTTGGCATAGGTTTACTCAACAGTTAAAGTTATTTTGAAAGGCCGATACCATAGCTCAGTCCTGGTTCTAGATTACAGGATCATTGAATAACAGGTTGGCAAGGATCTCTGGAGAAGCCCTACTAGAATTAAAGGTTTCCCAGTGCCTTGTCCAGGTCAGTTTTGATTGTCTCCAAGGAAGGAGACTACACAACCTCTCTGGCCAACCTGTTCCAGTGTGTGACCACCTGCTTTGTGACAATATTATTCCTAATATCCAATTGGAATTTCCCTTGATACAACTTGTCTCTTGTCTCTTTTTCTGTCACCTTGTCCATATACCTCCAAGAAGAGTCTGAGCTTGCCTTTTCTAACGTCAGGCGTGGAATGAAGTTAGCTCTAGTCTTCCCTTAGTGTTCTTGTCTCAAGGCAGAACAAACTTGATTGTCTTAGCTTCTCCTCATGCTTTGTGCACCAGCCCCCTAAACATCCCAGTAGCCCTCCACTGAACTTGCCCCAGTATGTCAATGATCTCGTTGTACTGGGGAGTGCACAACCAGACCCTGCTCCAGATGCAATCTCACAAGTGTGAAATAGGAAAAAAAATCGCTTCCTTTCACTTATTTAGTAGACTTTTGCTAATATAGTGCAGGGTGCAGATGGCCTTCAAACCTGCCAGGACGCGCCCTGAATTGTGTTCAGCTTGTCTATCAGGACATCTTAAGTCCTTATTTGCAAAGCTGCTTTCTAACTAGTTGGTACCCTGTACTGCTGCACGGGATTATTCCAGCCCAGACTCAAGACTTGGCATTTGCCTTTAAAAAGCTTCAGGAAGTTCATGTCAACCCAGTTCTCCAGAATGCCAAAGTCTATCCGGGTAGCAGTCCTACTCTCCACCATAACACCTCCTCCCTCTAGTTTGCTATCATCTGCAAGCGGGCCAAGAGTGTACTCTGTCCCATTGTCCAGGTTAATAATGAAGAGGTTAAATAGCACCAGCCCCTGAGAAACACTGCTAGTAGCTGGATGGTAGTTGGACTTTGCAACCTCAAGTTTGTGAACTTCCATAGGGTTCAAAAACAGAACAGTGTGAGAAGCCCAGACTCGGACACATGGCAGAGTTATGCTTTTGCACCACCCTCTGGCCATCTGAATGTGGGGCCAGGTGGGCTCCACAGCCACTTCTTGGTACCTTAGCATCCTAAATTTAGAGAATGCTAATTATGATAAAGCAGTCTGGAAAATTAATTTCCACAGACACCAGTGAGGAATGAATGGGAAAATAACCCATGGATACGAAGTCAATAATTTCTGATAGTTTTTCACTGGGATGGTCGGTAGTTCAGCTATTTTAAATTTTTACTCTTGAAGACAATACAGTCTCTTGTTGTGAGGAAGGTCGCAGAACCACTTGCAGAGAAGTGGGACCACATGAACTGCTGTGAGGTGCAATTCGTTTCCTGCTATATCACGGTCCATCCATTTCACTGGAGCACGCAAGCAAACCAAAATAACTTACCAGTATGATTTCTGATATGGTGAGACCACATGAAAGATATAACATATTCTAAGTGGGCACTAAGAAAAAAGGAATATCTTAAAATAACTAAAGAAAACCAAGTATTTCTGAGAGTTAAATATTTCTGAGACATTTCTGAGAGTTAAAAACTAGTAACGAACTTAAGGGAACAGTAGCATATTTTGAAAGAAAAAAGGCTGTGTAAAAAATAAAGGGAGAGAGGCAGGAGGTTTGAATATATGTACCAGCTGCTAGGACCTACTGACTCACATTTACTGTTATCCAGGTGGTCCTTTTACAGCTTTAGTGGATGTTAATTCATTAAACCTAATATCTTGGCAAATAAATCTGAAACCTTACCCAGAACATAATGAAAAAAAGGGGGTAAGGAGGGGGAAGACAGAAAAATAAAGGATGTAAACAGCCTGAAGTAAATGATTTTATTTTTGTTTCTTAAATGGAATTTGAAAAGGAAAAAAGGAAAAAACAACTTGTGCTAACTTCCAAGAGACTCCAGATGGGATTTTTAGTCAGTTCTTTTATTTCCCAGACACAGCAAACTCTCTGGTTGTCTAAGGTAGTTTCATCAGCTTGGACAATGTGACCTTAAAGTGTAAATAATGTTGAATTCATGACTTCAATGGCTTTCTGTGTATTGCACCATTGCACATGACACTGCTGTTCAATGCTGTAATTTACAACATAGATTTTATCAGTTTGCCATAAAAGTCAGATACAAGGAAAAAAATCCAGGGAAAAAGGATCAAATTTAGAGATGATGTTAGGAGAACAATTAATGAGCCAAAAAATTATTAATTTTAAACACAAAAACCACAAGCAGTTGCTTGAACAGAAACAAAAACTTCAGCATTTGATAAAATAATTGATCTGAGTTTTTAGTTTTGCAATATAAATTCTCAGGAAGAGAAACAGAATTTACAATAGGACTCTGACTTTAATTTTCATAAAAGCTTCAGAAGAGAAGAGGAGACAGAGCTATCATGCAATGAACATGCATTTAGATAAGTTCAAACTTTTTCCCTTCTTCTTTAGCACACTCTTGAATGCCACGATTACACTAAGTCCATTCCTTTTAAAATGCAAATGTTTAAAATAATTTATTCAGGAAATTATTAAATATTATCATCATTTATCCTTCCTCAGAACCACCAAGTGTTGCCACAGCTTTTGGAGAAAAAAGAGATGAAGATGCCTAGGGCATAGCAAAAACCACCGTGATGAGTCTTGTTCACTATTTACCGTTTGAGCTGAATGGATCAGTCATGACAAATCAAAGAAAGCACAAGGTAGTCTCTACTTCCATAGGATTTTAGATTACACTGATGTCACTGAGAAGTGTGATGGGTGGCACAGCAAACAACATGACCAGCCAGGGCTGATCCAAATCACGTCATTGTGCTGGGAAAGGTCATGTGAACATAGAAAGCTGAGGCAGAGCTGCAGGTGAAATTGAGGTCAGAGAGCCTGGAAAAGCGAAGGACCTGGAGCTGGGGGAAATAGCGTTGGGTTTGTTTGTGACTATTTGGGAAAGGTGGGAGAATAGAAGGGAGAAAAAAGATAGCAATCCCTTCTGCAGGAAAGGACCAGCCTCCACAAGGAGCTGCCACTCTCTATCCCAGCCCTTCCTTTCCTCCCTCCCTCCTTTTTTCCCTCCTTCTCTCCTTCCCTCCCTCCCTCCCCTCCTCCTTCCCTCTCTTCTTCTGGGGAGCAGCAGACCATTACCCTCATTTTCCAGGAATCTGGCAATAATTGAGGCCAGATTTCCTGTGGCCTGAGAGCCATCACTACCTTTAGGAGCTGCTTGGTAAAAAACTCAGCAAACAAAGCATTCCCATGGAAATATAGGTGCCTGTGGACTCAAATACAGTCCAAAATTTCTGGAGCAATTTTACCACAGGAAACAAAGACTTGCAATAAAACAAAAGCTAGTTATTTCTAACACTGTTTTACTTTCTTGTCTGTGACTTCTTTTTTTTTTTTTCCCTTTTCCTTAATGATTATTGCAGTTTTGGAAATGGACCCCATGATATTAGCATTAGAAGAGACAGGAGTCCATTGCATGTGTCACTAGCAATTCAAAATACTAAGGATAATTGTGCATTTAATTTTGGACAAGTGAACTGTAGTGCTTGTAGCAGATCAAATCCCGTAAGACAAATTCTCATCTCCTGTATGCAGATTTGCTCTCCTGAGGCCTTTTGTGTTGTGGAGTTATGTTCCTGAGAATAACAGTCTGCTATGATAATGGCTGGTCACAGTATCCTATTAAATGAACATTTTGTTTCTTGACACCTTAAGAATGTTAAGAAAAACTTGGGATGCGACTGTACCTGATTAACCTTCCTTCTCTAACCCATATGGCATTTCAGCTTCTGTTCAACCGAAATAATTTCCATTTAATGGGAGTGCTAGCATAATTGGTGGAACAACGCTGATCACTGAGGAATTGGTGATCGCTCTGAAGATAAATAAGCATCTTCCTTTCTTCCTTTCCCCTTCAAGAAAATGCATTAGGTGGAGCTTTCAGCTGTTGATGCATATCACAAAAGGTGAAGGACAAGATCAAAGGAAGATGCGATGTTCCTCTGGCATTCTATGGGGCTGGAGTTAGAAGTCTGTGAGAATCTCAGAAGAATTTCTGTAAGTTTCCTTTTCTGATATATTTTTCACTTTTTGTTGTAGGGAACCCATCTGTGTGTTTACTTACAGGAACATAGCCTTGCATAGCAAAAGAGACCTGAGACTTATCATCGCTTCCTGGCTAATTACTTTTTAAACACCTGAACTCAAACTCCAGTTGTGGAGGAATGCAATCAACTACACCACCACATTGTTAGTGACTTCAGCTCTAAAATTTTGTCTGGAGAGCTTTTCTCTGGATGGTACCTCATTGTCTGGTAAGATCAGATTCTGAAGGGGCAGATGACATGGACAAAGGGCAATACACATTTCCTGGTTAATTTCTGTTTCTTTCCCAAATAAATGCACTAATTTTAAAGACAGATAAGGCTGAAAAACTCTGCCAGAGAAAAAAAAAGAAATAAGCAAAGCAAAAAGTAAAAAAATTGTAGAACTAAACTCTAATACCCTTAGATAAAATATGGTGAGATATTTAATGAATAAATAAATTTTAAAAGGAAATTACTGGGAAAATAAGTTTTATTTTTAAGCCCACAACCAATGGGCTTTTTGTAGACAACAAACATGGCAGTAGGCAAGCTTTACAAACCTGTGGTCTTCTAGAAAAATGCAGGCTTACGAAAAGGCTGTCAAGGCTTATGAAAAATGGGGCTGCCAAAATCTCCAGGTATCACTCACTTAAATTGAAATCTTATCTATTACCCTTGAGTCCCATGTCCTTACATCAGAAGACAGACCCAGAGGTAATCAAACATCATTTGTTAAAAAGCTTCCAGCTTGCACCAGTAAAAAAGTAAGGTAGTTCAAGAGGGGGAAAAATATGTCATTGGCTCCAGAGAGGTGACTGTAATGACTATAGAAACAGATATCTCACAGAAGGCTGAGCAACACTCCTTTGCGAGCCTACCCATTGCTGAAGGTACGCTGAATCTTATGATGCATAGCCTGCTATAGCAATGGTTGAATACCAGGAAAACATCCCGATACTCCGTGATACTCTATTCACCTACACATTGGCCACATTTCTGATCTATTGCATTTGCTGACATTAGTGTTCTTAGCAAGCACTTCTTCCTGAGAGAAGGACTGTGAAAAATTAAGCTTTAAGTTAATTTTTGGTTTGCAAGTGTTTCGAACTAGAAATCCTTTGTCTAAATCTGATCTCTTTCTCCGGAAGTTGCCTTTGCCATTACAGCAATAGTAGGAGTTCCAGCAGGGAGCAGACAGCAGTAAATGCTGCTGTTTCCTACATCAGATATTAGCAAAAAAAAAAAAAAAAAAAAAAAAAAAAAAAAAAGAAAAAAAATGGTGACAAAAACCTGCAAGCAGATAACAAAATAATTGAAAATGTGTATTAGCTCTGATTCTACACTGTCTTCCACAACCATCAATATTGAAACAAAGTGGATACAAAATGCTGTTAAGCCTGATAATAAAAAAAAAGTAAAAAAAAAGAATATTGTTTCCCAGAGTTCAAGAGTATGAATTCAAACCCTATTTTATTTGATATATAGAGCTACAAGAGGAAAAACAGTCATCCACCATATTTCTGGCTTTCCTACTCAGCTCTGCCAGCCAAGCACAATTTCAAAACCATCCAAACTGTCCACACGCAATATCTGTACCTGCTCGGACATGCCAGTGCTATGCCAGTCAAATGCCAGCTACTTACATATGCTGGGACTGATTTGCCTTATCAAAAGAGTGAGAAACATCAACTGGAAATGAGGATCTTGTCCTTTAACTGCAGTGAAGTTATTCTAGGCATATTCTGCCACAAAACAGAATCTGACTTGTATAGATTTGACCCCATGTTACACACGCGCAGGTGGAATATACAGCAGGTGGAAGTGGTACATCTTATGTCCATTGCAAATGAGGTGCAAACTATCATCAGACCCAATGGAGGAAAACACAACTATTTGTGGTTCCCTGAACTATTGGCCAGCTGGTGGCCAAACCAGTCTATAATCCCAAGGGTTGTGTAAAAGTGCTTTCCTTCTGCAGCCAGCAAGCCAGTCTATCTCTTCTCTTCAACCAGCTCTACCGGACATGTGGTGTCCATGCCCTAACAAAAGGAAAATTCATAGCTTTCCCATGCATGTGAATACTGAGTGAAGAAGGAACATGCTAGAAGAGAGCACTTGCACAGGCAAATGTGAAAGTCCTGGATAGTCAACAAATAGCAGAGGTGAAGGGTAAAATTCTTGTTGTCTTTCCATGAAAGACAACAATTTTCCTATGCTTTCAAAAGTTTCTCCCTCTCTATTTGTGCACCTTGCTTATTTCTCATGTTTGTTCATATGCAGACCAGTTGTTCATGAACAGCTACCCTGATAGTATTTGCTTCAGGTTTATCTCTTGAGCATCATCTCTCTCTTCATGCCTCAGGTATATGTTGATTTGAAAAAATAAAAGGATGAAGAATCGGTTGCTTTTCTTAACAGTTTGTTCTATGATTAGTTACCCTCACATTATAACGATCCTCAGGATTAGTCGTTGCTCATATGTATTAATCTGGCTTCAATCTTTTCTTATCAGAGAGTTTCTTAGTGCATAACCTCTTAGCAATGTAGAAACAACTGGCGTTCATAGGAAAAGTTATGTACCTGAGGGGGAAAAAGGGGAATTCTGAGGTACATAGGATACATTAGTTTTGCTTCTTATGTGAACTGTAGTTTTTCATCCAACAGATGCCTTCAGTTTCTCATTAATTTCTTAGTGATTTTCAGTTTACAGTCAATTACTAATTGCCCTTACCCTCTTACATCCTACTTTTTCCTCGCTAATTTCATCTTTTTATTTGCCACTGACCGTGGATGGACTTTTATCTAGGGTGTGCAATTTATGCCAGCTGTTCCTCTAATGATCTCCTAAAGAATGCCTCTCTCTCACTTGCATTATTCAATTTTAACTTGTCCTTCAAATCAACTTCACCCAATTTCTCTCAGCTTTGACAAATTATGTACACCTGATGCTTCTCACTGTTTGAGATTGTCCTTTATTTTCCTACAGAAGGTGTAATAGGTCACCACTGCTGGTTCCTAAAGAAAAATGATTAATTAATCACTGGACTGGAACCATTAATCTTTATCTTCTAAAATTAGATTGAAACTTAAGATATCTCCTCCTGTCAGATGCAATAGCACTTGCAATTGCATTGGAGAACAATCACCAAGAAGTTTTATAAATGTTAATGCCATGTTCCATGTTATGCTCAGAATCCTGAAAGGCTGTATAAGAATATTTGCAAGACCAAGTGCGAAGCTCTGGGTGTGAAGAGGTCCTCAGACAACAATGAACCTCTGAACAGATGAACAAAGACTAGAGAAGGAGACAGACTGAAGTAAAAGAGCCACTTGATCCCATGTCTTCTCTGTGTCATCGAGATGGCTAGAGGCCGATGAAGGAGCTCCTCTTTTGTTCACTCTGAAGGAGACTGAAATATGTAGGAGAAAATTGCAGGACAAGAATGACATGAACACTCCAGAGATACCATAGAATCATAGTATCACAGAATACCAGGTTGGAAGGGACCTCAAGGATCATCTGGTCCAACCTGTCTTGCAAAAGCACAATCTAGACAAGATGGCCCAGCACCCTCTCCAGCTGAAGTGTCCAATGTTGGGGAATCCACCACTTCCCTGGGGAGATCATTCCAATGGCTGATTTTTCTCATTGTGAAAAATTTTCCTCTTGTGTCCAATCAGAATCTCCCCAGGAGTAACTTGTATCCATTACCCCTCATCTTTTCCATGTGACTTCTTGTAAAAAGGGAGTCTCCATCTTCTCTGTAGCCACCCTTTAAATACTGGAACGTGGTGATAAGGTCTCCCTTAAACCTTCTTTTCTCAAGGCTGAACAAAGCCACTTCTCTCAGCTCTTCCTCATATGGCAGGCTTCTCAGTCCTTTGATCATCTTTGTGGCCCTTCTCTGGACCCTGTCCAGCCTGTCCACATCTTTTTTGTATAGTGGGGACCAAAACTGAACACAGTATTCCAGCTATGGCCTGACAAGCGCTGTGTAGAGTGGGATAATGACTCCTTTATCTCTGCCGGTGATGCCCTTGTTGATGCAACCCAGCATCCTGTTGGCTTGCTTTGCCACAGCAGCACACTGTTCACTCATATTGAGCTTGTTGTCCACCAGGACCCCCAGGTCCCTTTCCATGGAGCTGCTCCCCAGCCGGATAGATCCCAGCCTGTGCTGCACTCCTGGATTATGTTTTCCCACATGCAAGTCCTCACACTTGTCCCTGTTGAACTTCATAAGGTTCTTGTTAGCCCACTCTTCCAGCCCATCCAGGTCTTCCTGCAGGGTGGCTCTCCCTTCCAAAGTGTCCACTTCCCCACTCAGTTTGGTATCATTGGCAAACTTCATAAGCGTACACTTGATCCCATCATCCAGATCACTTACGAAGATACTAAACAACATTGGGCCAAATACCGATCCCTGGGAGACCCCACTTGTGACAGGTTGCCAGTTTGAAAAGGAGCTATTTACCACCACCCTCTGGGTGCGGCCTGTCAGCCAGTTCCCCACTCACCGCATAGATCACTTGTCTAGACCGTAACACATCAGTTTCTCTAAGAGGAGGCTGTGGGAAACCGAATCAAAAGCCTTGGAAAAACCCAGGTAGACAATGTCTGCTGCTCACCCCACATCAACCGAGCAGGTTACTTTGTCATGGAATTCGATCAGGTTTGTCAAACACGATTTGCCCTTGGTGAATCCGTGCTGGCTTTTCCCAATCACATGCTTCATTTGACTTGTGATAGCCACCACGAGGATTCATTCCATAACTTTCCCAGGGACTGAAGTAAGACTGATGGGCCTATAATTTCCTGGATCCTCCTTCAAGCCCTTCTTGTAGACGGGGGTGACATTAGCCTTCTTCCAGTCTTCTGGGATGTCCCCCAATCTCCATGACTTCTCAAAGATTATGCAGAGTGGCCTTGCAATGACGTCAACCAGCTCTCTTAACACCCTCGGGTGGTTATTGTCAAGGCCCATTGATTTGTAGGGGTCAAGTTCCTGTAATAGTTCACATACCAACTCTTCCTTCACTGACGGTGAGTCTGTGTTTGCATCAACCTGGATTTTTGTTCCCAAGGCCTGGGAACAAACAGTGCTGGTAAAGACAGAAGTAAAGGAAGTGTTGAGAATCTCTGCCTTTTCAGTGTTGTTGGTGACTAATTCACCTCTCCTGTTTAACAGTGGGCCAATATTTTCTTTCTGTTTCTGCTTGTTGTTTATGTACCTGAAGAAACCCTTCTTGTAGTTTTTGACATATCTCACCAATTTCAATTCTAGCTGAGCTTTTGCTTTTTTAACTGCATCTCTGCACGTCCTGGCAATGCCCTTGTAGTTCTCAATGGGTATTGGTCCACTTTTCCATCTCTGGTATACTCCTCTTCTGGTTTTGAGCAGACTCAGAAGTTCACAGTTAAGCCAAGGGGGTCTCTTGCTCCACCWACTTTCCTTACCTTTAAAGGGGATGAAGTGGTTTTGTGCTTCCGGGAGAGCGTTCTTGAAAAAACCTCAGCACTCACTAGCTCCTTCATGGAAGCTTCCCATGGAATGCTTCCCAATTGAGCTCTGAGTGAGCTGAAGTTTGCTCCTCTAAAATCTAAAACCTTTGCCTTAGTACTAACCTGCAGTGTGCTCAGCAGGATCCCAAACTACACAATGTTGTGATCACAGCAGCCAAGGCTATCACTAACTGAGATATTACAAAGCAGGTTTCCTTGGTTTGTGAGTAGCAAGACCAGCAGTGCCTCATTCCTGGTTGGCACAGCTAACATTTGTATGAGGAAGCAATCCTCTACACATTCCAGGAACTTGATGGATGACATGTGAGCTGCTGCATTGTTCTTCCAACAAACATTTGGGTAGATAAGTCATCTATAAGGACCAGGTTCTGTTGACCCGAAGCTTGCTTAAGTGACCCAAATATTGCTTCGTTGGCCTTATCATCTTGGTTTGGAGGTTGGTAGCAGATGCATTCTGTAATATCCCCCTTGGAGACGACCCCTCTGATCTTGACCCAGAGGCATTTGATAGGGCTTCCACAATCACTGTAGTTGACTTCTGTAGATTCAAGGTTCTCCTTAATATAGAGCATGACTCCTCCTTCTCTTCTTACCTGCCTATCTTTACAAAACAGCCTATAGCCATCCATCGTGATCCTCCAGTCATATGGGTTGTCCCACCATGTTTCAGTTACTCCTATGATATCATAACTTTCTGACTGGGCATGAAGCTCCAGTTCCTTCTGCTTGTTACCCAGGCTGCATGCATTGGTATACATAGACTTGAGTGAGGTGTATTAAAAATGCAGGCAAGTCACAGTATCTGCTGAAACAGAAAAGAATGCTGTTATTACTGAGGTGGAAACAAACTTAACAATTTTACTACCCTGATGTTTGTTCCTGTTCTTATGTAAAAACAGAGTTCATGCTGACCTTTCCTTTTTCAAAAGAAGCTAATAACAGAACTAACTTTCTAGAGAGTATAAAACTTTACTAAAAAAAAAAAAAGCTTTTAAAACTATCATCAGTTCTGATAAATCAACTTGGGCAAATGGAATATTATCCCTCTTTCTCTTGCTTCCCATTCATCTGACTAAGAAACTTTGAAGGCAAAAATATTCTCTAGCATTTTCCTCTGTCAACTTGCAATGGTATCAGCAGGGAATTCAGATTCTATTGAAAATTGAAGTTATGCAAGCATGTGCTGTTGACTGACCAATCCAAGAATCAGTAGTAGTCCTCTCAGTTTCATGGTTTTTGTTGGAAATCACCTTCTTTTTCTAATCCATTAAAAATCCTATTTACAGACATGTGGTTTTCTTTCATTATCTACATCAAAAAAATAACCACTTTGTAAGAAAGGAATGAATGTACAATCTCTATCCACTGGTTTTGCTTTTAAGTGGAAAATTCATGGTAGTAATTTGCATTAAAGATAAAAGAATATAAGGCTTTCTTGGAGTTTACAGGTCTTTTTGGCAGAAATGAAAATATCATACATCTAACTAAAATGGATTGAATGGTTCAGTGCACAGAGTGTTCTCTCATCAGTAAACAGCTTGAAAACTCCAGCATGTGAAAAATGAAACACTGATTTAGTCTAAAAGTGAAATGTCTCAAATACCCTTCTTCTTGGAACCGTTTAGCTTTGGGCTAAAGTCAAAGGCATTAGCAAGTTTTCCCTCTGGAAATACACTATGCCGTCATTAACATAGAAGACCGTATTTCTAACAGCAGCAGAGAATACAAGAAACCATCAATAATCCTCAAATAAAGGAAACCAAAGCCCAATCTGCTTCAGCTGAGGACACCCAAATTCTGCTTAGCTACAGCTTGTGCCAGCAACTCACTGGGAGAATGCAGGCTGCATATGGAATATGGATGCATCACCCCTGAAGACTATCCTTCTGTCTTCCAAGAATTAAATCAATCTAATTTAATGTGCATTGTGTGACTGCACAAGTAACACTATGAAAAGTTGAAGGAGTCATAATCTATGTGGGGTGGGGGAGGTTGTCCATTTTTATTATTTCATTAAAAGTAAGAGTAAGAAATTGCCTTCTCCTTTAGAGTACAGGAGCGAGCCCTGGAGATACATAAGCATGAACAATCCTTATATTAGCACTTATAAATTTATATGCATGCGTAACTTCACTCATATATGTACACGTTCATAAATTCATCAATCAGTGAATGGTTTTATTAAGTCAAATTTTTCATGTAACATCTGCTTTTAAAATATGATCATAAAGGGCTGTTATTTTGTAGAAGTAACAAAAGGCAAGGCAACATAACTACTCCCATTATAGTTCTTTTTGTTTGATTGTCTTTTAGATGAAAACACTTGCAAAGGCACATGAAGATTTAATCTCACACTACTCTCAATTCTAGAAACCTTGCTACTCCATAAAAGATATGAGGAAGTGCAACATACATAATCTAAACCAGCCCAGAATACTTCTAGCAAAGCAGAAGCGTTTGCATTATTTTTTCATTTTGAAAGGGAGGGAGATCAACCCTTTACCACCTTCTATCCCTCCCCCAATTAGTCATTCTACAGTTGTTAAAAGGTAATGTAAAAGTTATTATACTGCCAGTCTCTTCTTTGCTTTAATCCAGAAAAAAATGTTTTATTTCCATCAACTCTGAAATCTCACTTCATCTAAGAAAAGCTATGGCAGCACCTTCCTAACCACACATATTGTCTTGCAATCTACCTGCTGGTTAGTCTCTCTAGAAAACACTGAAGACTAAGTTCACTAAGTTAGTGAAGATCTCTAACCATACTGTGTTTAAAAGTTATGAATTTAGGAAAAATATTTTTTAAAATAACTTTGCCACTATTCCCTACTGATTTTGGTTTTGCTCAGTACAATGCCATTATTTAAAATAGCAAAATGTGTCTTCGTTTAATATCTTTACCAATGATCTGAACGAGGGGCTTGAGTGCTCCCTCAGTAAGTTTGCAGATGACACCAAGTTGAGTGGGAGTGTTGATCTGCCTGAGGATAGAAAGGCTCTGTAAAGGGATCTGGACAGGCTGGATCGATGGGCYGAGGCCAATTGTATGAGGTTCAACAAGACCAAGTGCCGGGTCCTGCACTTGGGTCACAACAACCCCAGCCAATGCTACAGGCTTGGGGAAGAGTGGCTGGAAAGCTGCCCGGYGGAAAAGGACCTGGGGGTGCTGGTCAACGGCCAGCTGAACATGAGCYGGCAGTGTGCCCAGGTGGCCAAGAAGGCCAACGACATCCTGGCTTATATCACAAATAGAGTGGCCAGCAGTAGTAGGAAGGTGATCGTGCCCCTGTACTCGGCACTGGTGAGGCCGCACCACGAATACTGTGTTCAGTTTTGGGCCCCTCACTACAAGAAGGACATTGAGGTGCTGGAGCATGTCCAGAGAAGGGCAACGAAGCTGGTGAAGGGTCTGGAGCACAAGTCTTATGAGGAGCGGCTGAGGGAACTAGGGTTGTTTAGCCTGGAGAAACAGAGGCTGCGGGGAGACCTTATCGCTCTCTACAGCTACCTGAAAGGAGGTTGTAACGAGCTGGGTATTGGTCTCTTCTCCCAGGTAACTAGCAATAGGACGAGAGGAAATGGCCTCAAGTTGCGCCAGGGGAGGTTTAGATTGGATATTAGGAAATAGTTCTTGTGCTGGTTTTGGCTGGGATAGAGTTAAATTTCTTCCTAATGCTATGTTTTGGATTTAGTATAAGAAGAATGTTGATAACACACTAATGTTTTTAGTTGTTGCTAGGTAATCTACTTCTCAAGGACTTCCCGTCTTCCCATGCTCTGCCAAGCGCACAAGAGGCTGGGGGGGAGCATAGCCAGGACAGCCAGCCCAGCTGGCCAATGGGGTATTCCATATCATGTGACGTCAGGTCCAGTATATGAATGGGGGGGGTCCAGGAAGCGGGGATCGCTTTGGCTATTGTCTCTGCGGGTGGTGAGCAATTGCATTGTGCATCACTCATTTCATATGTTGTATCATTAATATATTATTACCATTGTTATTATTATTATTTATTTATTTTCTGTTCTATTAAACTGTCTTTATCTCAATCCGCGAATTTTTTTTTCAATTCTCTCCCCGTCCCACTGTGGGGGTTGGGGGAGAGTGAGCGAGTGGCTGTGTGGCATTTGGATGCCTGCCGGGTTAAACCACTACATTTCTTCACCGAAAGGGTTGTCAAGCATTGGAACAGGCTGCCCAGGGAACTGGTTGAGTGACCACCCCTGGAGATATTTAAAAGATGTGTAGATGTGGTGCTTAGGGACATGGTTTAGTGGTGGACTTGGCAGTCTTAGGTTTACAGTTGGAATTGATGATCTTTTTCTTTATGACCTCTAGGGTCTTTTCTAACCCAAATGATTCTATGATTCTGTGAAAATACARCGCAATGGGCAATGCAATGTGGCCCATTATAGTTTATGATAAGCTTTGACACACCTTTCACTGTTTTCTGTAGTCCAGGTGCCAGGATTGCTTCTTCAAAGTCCAAATATGGGATTTTTTCCTTTTTTGCCTATTATAGGTGAGTAGAAATTTTTATTGCTGTTGGTAAAATATAAAAAAACCCAGAAGTTAAAATTTATCATTTTGTAATGCAAAATAATGATCAAATATTCATAAAACCTTGCTGTAAAAATAAAGTGGAAGAATGAACAACAAGGCTGGCCATGGAACATGGGAACAGAGAAATCAGACTGTCCTATGCTTCCATTCTCTTTTCAACAGGGAGATACCTCTGAATGCTCTAAAAAGCAGTGGAATCATACACAGAAGAAACAGGCAAAATTCTCAGTGTGCAATTTTCATGAGAACATACTTTTCTTAATATCACTGAATTTTTTATTCCAAAATGGACAACAAAGTAATGATATTCAGTGAAGATCTTCCACTTTTGTTCCCAAAGGCCTCTCAAATATGAGGATCAAAAAAGAGGGACTTTAAAAAAAAATTACTTCCCACACTTATCTCTGCACAATTCTTACAATAATTTTCTCTATTTTCAGCAAACATCATGCCTACATAATGGCCCACCACTTCATTTTTAAGAGTCCARCCAAGTTTGTTTTATATGCAGAATCTCACAGACAGCAAAAAAACTGTTTTGAGGGTGACTAAAACTGCTTTAAATTCAAATACACTAAAGCAGAGATAAAGGTACAGTAAAATATGAAATATTTGCAGCTGAGTATGGCATTCTTTTGATTTGCATCCTTTACATACAGAATTAGAAAATTAATTCACTCCAAAGAATAGTTCTTAGAACTCATATCTATGAACAGAAAGTTATTGCAGAAATTCTTTCAGAATGTTAATCTATTTGTCATAAGCAGCAGGTATTGACTAAGATGCTATGGCACAAGATGCCGTGATACACTTGGAACTGGAAAGAAATTTCTTGTGTCTCAYCCGTTTGTGTATAGGACAGAACCTAAGCGTGAGAAAATGCTCCCTTTATCTTCTCTTAGAGGAACTGTCAGCCTTGATGGGATTCAGGGCTGACCCAGATTTTATTCTGGGTTGTACTAAATTGTTTTTAAAAGTGCACTCTGCCTATCCCAGTAGGTAAGAATCAGTGAGATTCGTCTGTATTGCCTCTTGTTTTCTACATTGGACTTGTGGAAAAAGCTAGGAAAGGGATACAATGAGTTATTAAAAGATTCCCACAGGAGCTGAAGAAACCATGAAAGAAATTCAAAGCCTGGATGAACCCTGAAGCACAGGATCTGAACCAGTCTTTATTCTGATCTATTTTACCCTGATGACAGTGCATTAATTTAAGTGGGAATACATAGTTTTCCATGGTTTTAAATAAATATGATAAAATAAGCAAGTTTGCCTGACAGTCAAATCCATGTGTGTGTTTTCCAAAATAAGTATGCCTAGAAAAAGTGAGCCAAATCCTGCTTTGGTTTTGATATAAATTCCAAAGCATAGATCTAGTTGAAGGAAAGGGAGCATATTCCACATTTCAGACATGGGCACTTTTAATCATGCAATCTCATATTAGGATTAGTCCTGCTGTTAGTTTAGGGATCTTGTTCCAATTCCCAGGCAGAATAAATAATACATATAGCCTTTAAACTGATTTCACACTGGAGTATTTCACTAAATGAAACAAATTTCTGAATCTTGCTGATGCCTGCTTAGCGATTGAGACTTGCAGGGTTTGGCACTACTGCAGGGACTATTTTCCTTCTAGTATTCCTTTGCTGCAGATCTAGCCCAACCAGTTCACCATGAACAATATCAGGTCTTATTGCAAGTACCCAAACCAGCCAGACTCAGAGGGTAGCCAGTTACTAATGAGTGGGTTTTTTTTAAGTAGAAAGCAATGATGGCAATCCCTCAAGGGATTCTGTGAGGTTTACAGGTGACAATTTATTCTGTAAAGGCCCTTACACTTCTACAGAAGCCCAGCCTGTGGTCATTAATGCCGTGCCCACCCAGATCACCTGGCAGAGTAGAATGGAGGCAGAATGAGGTATGTTACTGCCTTTTCAATGGAAAATTCAGTGCAAGATAGGTAACATGAACCCCAGGTCTGTCATCTTCTATATGAAATTGCTTTGTATGTAGCGCTTTGCTCACCTGCAATTGCACTGTAGGGAGTGTTTGTGGGGGGAGAGGCCTATGCCTGATCTTTTCTTAATGGGGTCAGCTACCAACCTCAGCATCCTGAGAAGCATTATCCTGCTGCACTTTTATCCCAGCATGCAGGGGCAACACACCACTCTCACCTTCCCCAGGGCAGCGGTACAGATTCAAGCTTGGCCGCCGTTGTACAGGAGATACATCTCATGCATTGCCAAAGCTCCTTGCACAGAGCTCCTATGCAAGAAGAAAGTAAACAAGCAGAAAGTGCTGTAGCAGATGAAAAATGACTATATTCTTAGAAATTCTCAATGCTGATGAAGATGAATGGCTGTTGTACACAGCATCTGAGATTGTGAATAGACCATTGAATGGTGGCAGAGGGTCATGCTGTGAACATGGTAAGGCTACTAATGCAGAAGAACTTCAGGGCAGGGAAAACATTCACAGGTGAGTTCAACACAAGACTCAGAAGATGATGACCAGAAAAGCGCAGAACAGGAGAGCGCTCCTGAACCCAGCAGCTAAGCCAAGAGCTGCTGCCAATATTTACAGGTGCTTCTCTTTTCTCTTTTCCTCTGGAAAGCGATTCAGGTTTGGAAAGCTGAACTAGTAGTTCAGTAAAGCAATCCATCCTGGAGGTAACCTCTATCCTCTGGTGGGTCTTGAGCCTTAAGAGCTCACAGAGGGCTTTTCTGTCATGGCCTTCCTTATTTGTGTTGGCTCTATTGGTGGACCTCCTGAGCTTTAATCACCGTTGCCTCTGTCTCGGCCAGACACAGATTGTTCTCAGCACTCAAGGGTGTATCTCAGCTGAGTCATGGACTTTTATGCTAGGCTGCAGACATTTTGATGCTATCATCTTGCCTAATCTGGCAAAGATGTGAGTCACATCTTGCACAAGACTTGCTCCATCTCTGCCATGCAAGTAAGCTATCCCCACCACCAGTGTCAAATCTGAGTCCCTGTGCCACCTCTACACTGACTTCACTGCACTGCATTGATTTCACAGTCCTGATCTAGGAATCTGTTGAACTGAAAACTTAACTGACAAGAAAAAATTTTCAGCTGCTGTTTGACGAGCTGCATCTTAGTCATGAAACATGGGTTCACCTCGCTGCCAAGGTAAGGAAGACCCAGTCTTGGGTTTGCTATTTTCCAGGATGTTGCTTACCTACACTGCACTGTACAACACTTACAGGAGCAGCAGCACAGATGGTAAGAAAGACTTTGGGAAGTCCAAAGAAAATCTCATTTACTATCTATGGTTGCTGTGGCTTGTTCACACATCCACAAGAGACAGGAGAATCAGATTGTGAGTCCTGTCAGATTACTTTATGATAGCCACTAATGGCCACATATTGAGTGTAAAATAGGGCTTGCATTGGACTGAAAGCAATAAAGTAGTTAGCTGCATTTCCTACTGTTTGCTGCAGCTTGCTTTCTCTCAGAGTGTAACCTTACAGCCACAGGCAATCCAGGTGCTTCTGTTTCATTCCAAGAACTCCAGAAACAATAATTGCAACTCCTCCCCTGAACAAATGAAAAAGAATTTTATAAAAACTGTGTGAAATACAGACCTCCCTCACTCCTCTAAATGCAATAAAACCCTGGAGTTACTTAGAGATACAAGCCAACAGAAGAACAGGAGGTTAGGAGTATCAAAGTGGGCTGACTTAAGTACTCTATTTCCCATCAGCACCCATCTTGTGCCCACGGGCTCTGCCATTACTCCACAAGGAGGTGCTTAAGAAGCAGTGGGCTGTCCAATGTGGTCTTCACCGGCAGAGGTGGACTGAAGATGGGCTTCAAGACTGGGTGCATGGAACATGGAGAGACATGAGATGGAGGGACATCATAAGCAGCTGTCGCTAACCCCTCTCAAATAGCTGTTGGGGTATGCGGCTGTCTTAAACAGGATCGTTGTTTACTTTGGGATATACATGTTCACTTTGCTAAGCCTTCGCTTCTTACCACCTTTATCATTATCTCTGGATTCATTCATGTGTACTAAAACTTCTTTGGATCCAAACCCCACACTGTAAGTAAGGACAGGTGAGGGATTCACTGCAAAAGTGCACTAATGCTCTGAACTATGCTAAACCATTACATAGGTATCCAAAGAGGTGTCAGCTGTAGAAGGTCCAAACAAAGAGCATCAGGGACACACAACAGTAAAATTACAAAAAGTCAAACAGCAGCATCATTTTTGATGCGGTGTTAGGTATCCTCAAACTGGTTCTACCCTGTTGGAGAACCTCAGCCTTCTGCTTCCACTTTTCTTGCTAACTAGCAAGGATAATCAGATCTGGTACCTCAGGAAATACAGCTACTAAACCCAGAAATCTTGTCTCTGAGAATTCAAAAGGCTTATGAATAAAATCCACCAGGGGTGGAGGAGGACCAGTGACACTTCATCCCTAGAGGAAGGAAGAAATTTGAGGATGTCTTAATCAAGTAGCTGGAGAATCAACAGAAATTGCAATACCTAGCAAACATACAGGACATTTTAAAAAAATTCTCTTGCAAAAATTCAACCCATTCTTTGAAAAATATAGCCTGCCTGCCTATTTAATTATCAGGTAGGAGTTTATTTCTTCCGCAGATTTCATCTAGTTTCCATCTACCCTTCTATAAACTTAGAAAGCAAAGTCTTCAGCAGATTTTTAGGTAATTTTTCTTTTTTTTTCACCATCGTAAGATGTAAAGAGTATTAAACTCTCTTTTTATCTATACATTTGATGATAAAGTAAAGCAAGAAACCCGAGCTGGAATGTCTTCTAGAAAGCAATGGGCTATGAATTGTTGATTAAAGAAACAGATTGGGTACTTAGCTCTTCCACATTTTCTGGCAATTTTCTTGATAAATATGTCCATTACCAGTCTAGTTCCTGGAATATCCCCATACACTTTAAATGGAGAGTTTAATATGTGTAAAAAAAATTATCTGTGTATTGCATTGTTATGCAAGATGAAGAAAGAGTTAGTGTGGAGTCAAAATGAAATCTGATACATTTTAAGTAGATCAACAGTGTTTTAGTCTTCCTTATCTCCTTCGAAGTGCTCAGAAAAATCATAGTAAATTCCACCCTGAACAAATCTACAGTCTGCTCTTAGAATAATAAATAGTCAAGAGAATAAACATTTAAGTGAGTGGAGGGGCAATGCTAGGTCAAACACATATTTTGCACAACTACATTTTGGAAGCCTCTGTGGTAATAATCAGCTATTCTGATTATTTTAAAGCTATTTCAACCAGCTATTTCATTCTCCATATTTTTTGTAGGTGTTGGTAAATAACACATTGTAGAGTTGGAGGTTGCAGGTCACCAGTTATCCACAAGGGCTTCTTATACTTTTTAGCTGTTACACTTCAGTCATGACATCAGCACCACAGATTCATGATGACATATAACAATAAACAGTGCCAGGTAGGAGCAAAGAGAATTAGCATTGGTAACAAGAAGCACAGGCAGGCAGTACAACAGTCTAAATCTGCTGAGAAGTGGGTGCATTACTCCACAAACACTTTCATAATATAGCTATAACATTGCTGTTATCTGAGTTAGCTACTTCAGAGATTGCTAGGAAATCTGTCCAAACCTCAGAATTAGACTGAAACAAGCGTGGGCACTCTCACTGTTACAAGGAGAACACTGTATATGTGTATACAAACCAGAGAAAAAGAAATCTGCTTTGCTTTTTGCACAGGCCAATGAGGCTCTGTCCCTTTTACTCTTCAGTTACTTTAGCCCCTGGCTATTATCTATATCTTTTATCAGCAACAGAAATTTGCTAATGAGTGGTATAACCACCAAAAAAGTCCTAATGCTGCATGATGTCTCCTCAGCAGACCAATTACCCCGAGACTTTAGAGTTCAGTGCTGTTGATAGTAGTTTGAAAGCCACAGTCAGAAGACTTCTGAAGCAAAATGCTTTAGTATCACAAATCTATTTGTGGGTGCAATATCTGCTGACTTTACCAGAATATTATTATTTCATAATGATGCTATTTACAGAAATAGACATGCAGAGCAGAAAGACCAAGAGTAACCTCACTATACTTATTGCAAAAGAAAGCTTGCAAATGCAGCTATGGTAGATACTCACTTTATCTCTGCTTCCTGTGCTGGTTATATGCTTATACTGGGAGCAATGACAGTATATTCTCATGACAGAAATGAAGAATCATATCAACTTTACACAGGTAGTCAAAGTTTGCATCTGCAAGTACAGGTGGCTTCCCAGGCCTCCCTTCAGCTGCATTTCAATCTCCGCAGTCCTGTATGTCACAGGGGGAAAGGGTTTAGCTGTAACTCCACTTACCTTCACATGGAGTAGCTAACCTTCAGGTCCTTTTTGCATGATAGCTGAAGGCTGTTGTTGCTCTTAAGATGGAGGAACCTAACAACAGTAAAAACAACCCCTCCTTTAGCAGTTTTGTAGCCTTCTTCCAGTCATAGCCTTCCCATTTATCAAGCTGACTCAAGCCCCATTTACCCAGTTGAGTGAGCCTCTTAGGTGCCTAACACTTAGGCAAATTTAGTTCCAGCTTGCAAAGAGTTAAAGGGATGCTATTGTACACATCTACAATTTACCTAGCTGGTGTTGCCCCCCCATAAGAAATCAAGGAAAAGAGCTAGAAATTAAACAGTAACAAAGCTGAGGCTTCATTTTAAGGAAGACCAGAACTGTATGCAGCACAGGACAGGGCCAAAAGCTCCCCAAGGAGCTGGCTGCAAACAGGGTGTAGGAGAAGAACCACCTGTGAGGGATGCTCTACCGCTAGGCATCCAAGGCCAGAGGGTATAATTAAAAAGTACACGAGTCTAAAAACATTTTGAAACATAGATTCATGACAATTACATCATATAAATTCAGATTCAGTTCAATCAATAGCCTGGAAGCTTGAGTTTGTGGCCCTGTTCTGGAGTCAATAGGAGTTCTGGCTGCACAAGATTTGCAGCATATTGCTGTTCATTACTGATGCTGCTGTTTATTACCGTAAAGATTTTTAAAAAATGAGGAAGGGAAAAGAATGGTATGCTGATCCTTTTGTCACTGAACAGTACCTAGCTGTCCAAAAGTACCTCAGTGTCCCAATTGTATCAAAGTAATTTTGCCAGATGTTAAATGAAAGAAAAACTTTGTTCACTAATTATCAATTTTCCTATAAACATCCAGCAAGGACTTTTATCTTCAGTGAGCTACTGCTGCTCTATCTAACCTCCAGCCATTTTGTAATCTTCCGTAGTATTTGTTGTCAGAAGACATTGCTTGGAAATGCATGTTTTTTCTAACGGGTTCTTATTCAGAGAAAGACAGTAGCACAAGAATAAGAATTCAAAATTACTTCTTCCTTAGTGTGGAAAAACAAACTAGAGATCAACAAAGTTATATTCTCATTGCAATCTGTCAGCACGTGGGTATGCTGTGAAGCGTACTAAAAACATGAGACATATTTAAGTACAATTCTGCTTAATAGAAGACAAAGTCTTATGTGTATGCATTTGGAAAACATATCTAGCTACTGAAGATTATCAGTAACTACTATTTTTAATGCTTTTTTGGCATATTTTTCACAGAATGTAAACAAAAGAACAAACAAAAAGTACATATAAGTGTGGAGGAAAAGCTTCAGGAAAAATGTTATCACAGCAGGGCTGGACCAGTTGATTTATCTAAACATTGCACAATGTTTGTAAGGTGGGTTTAAAATTAAAGGCAAGAGACTGAGCATCATTCTAAGCTTAATGTTTCTGTGATCATTTTAAATAAATGTGTGAGTTCCTTTGTAGCTAATAAGCAGATGCAAGAATTTTTGTGCCACGAAGTCCAAAATACTTGCATCCTCTCCAGATAGGAAGCAAACTGAAAATTTGAAATCTGGAATAGAAGTATGAAAAAAAAAGATCTGAAAGTTTTCAAGAGATCAGTGTTTCAACTGAAACCAAAAGATCCAGAAAGATTTGTATCAAATTAAAGCTGATGCTATATTTTTTCATAAAGACACACTTTTCACTGAGAATTGCAGTTCAGAAGCCTCTGTCCTTTCTTTATGGGCTAGGTACACCGGAACAGATTCCATCTTCTTTAAAGTAACCAGGGTCAGTAACCAAGACTAGACAACATGGTCAGGGGAACTCCCACCACCTTTATCAACGACAGAAATATTATTCTAAGTGGCACAGTCTGTAGAAGAGTTAGGTCTCAGACACAGTTGCCACAAGGGAGTGAACAAAAATGAAATCCCACCTGTGCTGAGATCATGTGTAACAAAATATCAGGAATAATTATTAAAAAGACTATATGTACTTAAATATGTGTATGTCTTTATACACATATGTGTATATGCACACATGTATACGTACACATATATGTATAGGTGTATATACAGACATGTGTACATACACATGTATCTGTATACACTAATCTGCTTCAGATGAAACATTTTCTGCAATTTCTTTCAATAGCAAATTGCTACTTATTGAGAAGCTTACAACAAGAATTATTTACTGATATAAAGCACCTAACAATTTTCACTAGCTGAACATCTATTTAACTGTTTGTTCATGGAGATTGTACATATCAGGACGATTTCTACGTACAGCATACACAATTGTCTGCCCCCACTTAGAAAGCGTTGAATGGAGGAAGGACTTAGAAACATTAAAAGCTAACTCACTTTTGCTCTGAAATCTGCAAAACTACATTGCACCTATGTTTGCAATATATTGTGCACCTATTAAAAGATATCATGCTATCATTCTCTCAAGTAATTTTGCAATTTGGTTTCTAGTCTTTAAATTTGTGAACCATTGCTGCACTCACAAACCAAAACAGGACTGGGAAGAGTGGAAGTCATCTTTGACAAATCTATGCAACACTCTGCAACAGACAGCCCCAAATTGTAAGGATGTTTAACATGCGCCCATGCAAAGAGCAGATGGGTTCAGGTGATTCAGACTCACATCTAAGGAGTGTTTGGCCAACTAGGGAGAAGATCACCACAATGCGAAGGCAATGAAAGAAAGCAGCTTGCAACTCTGCCTGATCTCTGTGATCTGTGGATGTAGCCAGACAACTTCTGACAGAAGGACAACAGGGGCAGGCAGAAGTCATGCAGAGACTGTATGTCGTGTTGTAGAACCGCTTTGTTTATTCATACCATCATCTCCAGGAGCCTCAGGAAATCATCAGACAAAAAGAAACACTGGAGCTGTGATACCTAGCTGGTTGAATTTGGTAGCTAATGTTCTTGCTCTCTAGATAAGCATTGAAGAGGTCAGACTCTGGCTGACCCATGTGAAGGGAAAAATAGCCAGGACTTCATGAACTAAGTAAGTCTTCAGTGAAGAGCTGTATGCAGGATGCCAGTTTATATAATCTTCCTGAAATGCAAATTAGCTGGAAACGTGCCTTGCTAGCTCACAGGATACGATATGTGCTAATGCAAATCCTCCTGAGTCTTTAATGAAATTGTAAAATGTGTCTTTTATGTTATAGAAGGTTTCTGCAGAATTTCTGTACAGCATGTAGGAAATATTTCCCTCCATATGAAGTGAGAGGTCAGTTGGTCTGTAAACTGGGAAGCTGCAGAGTGATATCACAGGAAACTTCTCCTAATCCTTTTGGGAACCTCCACAGCTGGATCTAGATAATAGGAAAAATAAACAGAAATTAGAGCAGCAAAACCTGTGAATGATGGGTTAACAGCTACCTACACATTTGCCAGACTCTGAGGAAGTTGATAATGAGATCACAAGTGGAGTGTCTCAGTGGCCAAACTGTGGATTAGAAGTGAAACCCTAAGCCTCATTTTATCATCTTGGAAAAACTTAAATGAAGATTTTCAAGTGAAGAATTGCAAACACTTCAGAATGTCAAGAAATGACCCTTTTGCAATATAAGAAGGCTGAAAAGTGGTGTTTAGTGTTCAGATTGCCTACATGTGATATCATGTGCCCTACCTAATTAAGCTTCCAGCAAACTCCTCAGAACATCACTGTATCTGGAATTTAAATGCTACATGAGGTGCTTATTATAGACATACATACAAGCTAACTATTTCAGGCAGATACTAGAGAGCACAGTGGCTGAGATTCTTTTCAGATGCAATTTCTGTACTATTACTTAACAAGTTGGTGAAATTTCAGGGTTTTTTTGTTATCTCTTAAATTTATACTTTCATTGTCCATACCCACAAATTGAGAATAAAAAAAACCAAACCTCTATTAATTTTTTAGACTTCATTGTCAACTTCAATCTCTAATTGCTTATGACACAAGGCAGTATGAAGTAATACTTCTGTGGAAACTAAACAGAAAAAAAAACGTATTCATATTATTATTGTCATCCTGGGATAATGTCTTGAAGTGAAGTGGCAGAAGAAGAGAAGGACCCTGTAGTACGAGGAGAAAAAAGATTCATTTTTCCCCACTTGTGTTTTACTTGACTAGTGAAACTCACTTAGCCAGTGTTATAACCCATTTAGTTTCCAGGACCTCACTTCAAAGTCACAGACAGCTTGCAGGTGAAAACAGAAGGTTTAAGCAAGATTAATAATTAATGCATCCAAAAGGAAAGGGTCCAGGTTGTCTGAGGTCAGACTTTGGTCGGTTGCAGCACTTTGCCCTCAGGCTCACCAGCCAGTTCATCTGAGCTGGAGCAGCAGGGTGACCCTGAAGGATACACACACAATTGGACACATCCCTGAAGTACACAAACAGATCAGTCATCAAAAAGAAGCAAAGAGAACCATGCAACAGCTATCTCAAGGGATAGGTCATGCTGAACCACTGGACACAATTTGCTTTTGTACAGGTTGGATAAGAAATCAATCTGTCAGCTACAGAGTCCTCCTACCTAGTTCCCATATCTCCCTCCCAGCTCTCTGGCTCTGAGAGAAATGGCTTACAATTTTCTTAAAATGTATCTTGTAAGTTTGAGCTGGTCTCAAGTCACTCAGATGCTGCCCTGTCTCAAGCAGCTTTCTCCATTCCTTTGTGCTACTGCTGAGCATGGGCAGTTTTGCAGAATAAAAGATCTAATGGGTTAAAGGAGTCCAAGCGAAAATGTCCCAGCAGTGCAGGAAGCACCTGGGGAAGGTGGTCAGTCATGCTGAACAGAGCAAGCTAGATGGGGTCTCAAGCATGTTCTTCTTCAGCAAGAAGACTATTAAACTGAGGTCTGGCTCTGTAATATGAGGTAACCTTCAGTCAAAGGGTAACATGGATATGGATCATTAAACAGTGTTACTCAGGCAGAATTCTCCCACGGAAGTTTCTAATGAAACCACTTTTTTATCAGAAGGTCCCATCAATCCTGCATTGCTAGCGTAAGACCCATAGGCCTGATGTGCAGAAGTGTCAAACACCAGCATCTCCCTTGGCAAGGAAATGGGACAGTGTGAAAGGGAAAGGCAGGTGTTAAAACTACTGGTCAAGAGAAGTGTCTTAAGGTAGAATCCAAAACTGGAGGCTCCCCAGACATTGGCTGTATTTGAAAACAAAATCTGCAATGACTCCCTTTAGCATTTATCTTTTTGCACAGAATTAACACGTTCCAGGGAAAAAAGTAGAAGGAAAGAGAATTTCACACTGGAAGGCCTAGGGCACAGGAACATGCAGTAAGTACTTGATGTGCACCAGCACTCATGCTGGCATGCATAGAATGCAACAGAGGTAAAGAAGCAGGTCACCTGCCACTGACAGCGAAGACATACATGGCCAAGTTCGAGGCACAACAGATCTCCCAGAGGTAGACTTGTACCATGTGGGACCCAGAACAAGGAAGAATACATGAGGTGGCACAAACCTGTTTTCAAGAAGCATGTCTCTTCTTCCTCTCCCTGACACAGAAAAGGAAAGAAGGAATACGTAATCTGTGGTAAGATGAAAATTTAATGGAGATGACCTGATATAATTTTTGTTCACAGAAGAAAGAGTAGAATAATGAGGCAATTGTTTCTCTAGTAGGTCCAGAAATGATACCATAAGATTTTAAACACGAGAAATGTGCAACCTATATCAAAAGACTAATCCTACCTCAGGACTTAATATTAAATTGCAACTAGCAGTTTAGGAAGGGCATCTTCCCTGCAGAGGACTGTATTAAGAATTAATACAAGGTATATCATTTCAATTTTGACTTACGCTTGTAAAGCTAGTACTGGAAAAAATGAATTTAGAATTATCAATCTTGCTAAAAATCCCTAAGAAAATGAAAGCCATTAAAGGACACTTTGCAGATTAAGAAAATATTTCTTGGCATTTTGGATGGGCTATCAGATCACTGGAAAAATAAAATTATTTGCTGATACAGTGTCAGCAGCCCATGTATGGCGACCCTCCTATTGACAAAGTGCCCAAAATGGAGAAGGTATTCCAGCCCACAGCACAGCTGGGAATATTTGGAAAAGCAAAAGAACAACTTTCCAACTTAATGTTGGAACTACCTTCCAACATAAGCAAAAAATAAAAATAAATCAACTGGTGTGATCCAGAAATACACTTCAAATCTAAGTTAAATAGCAATAGCAATAACTGTCTTCCTGTCTCACTCCTCACATGGCACAGCTCACAAGTTCTCCATAGCAAGTCCACTCAGCACTCTTGGTGTACAATTCAACAGCAAAATATCATGAAAATGAGAATGAAGGGGCAAGATACGTACCAAGGTGTAGTCACCAAGCAACATGGCAGTCTTCTTGTAGATGTGAGAGAAGATCCAAACCCACAGTGTGGAAATTTTACACTGGCAATAAGCTGAACCTTTAGGACTGCTATCTTTACCTATTTTTGATTACAGAATTGTTGTACTGTAATTAAATATTATAAAATTGTTACATCATCCTTTTAATATAGATAGATGATTCTCAGATGATTCTCAGATATTGCTCTCATTCTGTGTGCACTGAGCTTTCTGGAAAACTTATTTTTATGTGAGAATTGCAGTAATTGCCCAGAATTAAACCAACTCAGTTCTACAAGGGAAATGCAATACAAAAAGGTAGCTTTACAGGCTGTCTACCTCGTGGAAAACTGTTTTGCCTACATGGGTCTTATAGCTCCTTTGGATAGGATACTTTCTCTGGGTGGACAGCTTTGAAGAATACTTTCCAATTTGATCAGGTAGTATTCCTGGCTGGAAACATAGCATTTACTTTGTAAGACACTATGCTAGGTAGTATAGTGTTTTCTAGCCAAACTGGTAGAGATTATTTCCCAGGCAGAGAAGTCAGCAGTAATGCACTACATTAATAGTAGAGTAGAGCGTCTGGTACCTTTCTTGAGGAGTGGGACATTAGTCTTGGACCAAGAGGTGTGCTAGCTAGTGAAGCTACATTTTTATGTATGTATTCTGCATGCTTATTGCTAGTCACTTGAGACTGTACTTGCACAAGTTGTGTCAAGAGAAAGCCTATAAGAGCAGCTCTGGCTGAAAAATTTTTCTTTGGAGGATTTTGGAAGATAAAAGGAACCTTACATTATAATGTAACTACTTCCTTGTAGTTGATGGTTTTCCAGGCAAACAGAAAAGAACAGGGGAGGAAATTAACGTTGAAGTTCAGTATGAGTAGTAGCCAACATGACAGTGATTGCTGAAATAAGCATAACACAAAAATCAGTTCTGCTTTGCTTATAAACAGAGAAGTCCAGTTCAAACCTTGCTTATCTGCACTTCATTAACCTCTGTGATGGCCTCCTTTGCTCTTTCCACCCCTAGCAAAGATTCAAGCTGAAACTGCAGGACACTTTCACTGAGGAATCATGAGTGTTACAGAACATACTCCAGCGTACTCAAACACTACGAAACACAAATATCAGCCATCAAAATCATATAGCGAATTAGGGGACAAAGGACTTCTTCAAACACATTTAATTTATCACTCACTGTGTTTACATATTCAGTAATTGAAAAAATTCATTACTCTGCAAATTTTGCCCTGTCTTTATTGCAAATATGTTCTAGACTTGCAGTTTGCATTTCATTAGGTACTTTGCTACAGGCCAAACACTCGTGATATAAGAAAACTGTGTAGACACCTGGTATATACATTATTGATAAGACTATTCAGCTATCCAAACAATGTAAACTGTAATCAAAGAGGACAGAACTTGTCTATATTTTAATGGGAAGTTTGTGGGCTTTCCCACACAGCTTATGCTGTTATTTTTTTCTCCTTCACAGATGGATCAGCAGTGATGCATTGTAAAACTCCTTTGTGATCCTATTTACTTCATTTTAGTTAAAGAGGGATGAATTTGGCCCCTGATGTTTAATAATGCTGAATTTGAAAGAAATAGTTTGTCAGTAACCACCAATTAATTCACTTTTGGACCTCAGGAGTCACTTTATCAGAATGATTTTCTGTGAGGAAAGATTTCAGTTGAGACTGTCTCCTTTTCACTGATCAAATAGCGTGCAAGAAATGTATTGTGCCACCTAGACCACCAATTCCATAAATTGATTTGTAAGTACCGACAGCTGGATGTGCTCTTCTCATGMACATCTGGGCAGATGTCCAGAGACAGCAATAAAATACGTGATTTTTTTTGTTGTAATAGTTTTTCCTTACATTGATGGTATCTTTCAGTATCAAATGTTCAAGTCTTTCGAAGAGGGAAAGGAAAAGGAGAGGGGATGGGTACAGAGTACACCTGGAAGCTCAATAATATTTTAATACAAGAAAAGTACTCTTCTGGAAAAACTGTCTCCAGTATATCCTTCCAGTGTGTGATAAAAGAATTATCAAATACAGACACTTCCAGTTCCAAGAGGATGGTGCTTTAGGAACTCATTCTGTTTTTTCTGCTGATATTGACCTGCACTAGCGTCCATGGATTTCATTAAGACTTGCACCAATAAAACTTAAGGCTAAATTTGTCGTGAATGAGGACCTAACTCTCATATTTACACAACAAAGATGACGGCTGTCAGAAAACCTCTATGTATGGGTAGCCTGCTTGAGATACTTAAAAGAAGTCTGATTTTTAAATAACCATCAAATACTCACATAATAAGAATAAAGGCCAAATAAGCTATATTCAGGTGGTCATTCAATATCAAGGCTTCTGAAAAAGCAATTTTGAAGAGTCTTTGCACTGGTAATACTTTTTAAGAAGATGTATCTGCTTTCTTATCCCTAAGCAGGAAGGAGGCTTATCTGAAGGACTGTCAAGCATTTCTTTACAAGGGAGGGGAAAACCCACATATGCACACAAATCTTGGGAACAACAGTCATCCACCATATAATCTAAGTGTCCAGAAAAACTCAAAAAGAAGGAATCTCACCAGTTTACACTTCCCAAAACTCAACAATTTTTTCTTTATTGTATCCTTCTAGGAGAGGGGAAGAAAGGCAAACTGTTCTTTAAGACATTCAACAGCAGAGAGCTGACTCTATGTGAAAGCATCCCTTTCCTCTTTCCTGTCCAGGCTTGAGCTGAACAGATGAAGTATTTCTGAAGACAGAAATCAGAAATACTAGAAATTTGATTTTACTGCAAAGTAAACTTATGAGTTATTTAACCAGCCCATCTATAGGGAAAGAAATACATAGATTTTTTTCCTTTTTCAGCACTTCTTCCTGTAGACTATTCTTCTTGATAACTAAACCACTTCAGATCATGAACCTGGGAACCATCTAGTATCAAGAAAGTACACTGAAGAAAGCAAGAATGTAACTTTGGCTCTGTGATTCACCCTGAAAGATTTGCATCAAGATCCATTCTTGAATCGTCATCTCTTTGGCCCCACTGCTTGATGAGAAATCCTGTAGGTTATCATCTAATGGAACGTGATATAGCCTGAGAAAAAAAAAAAAAAAAGCACCATACCATCAAGAAACAGGCAATGTGAGTAATTGTTTTTGAAGTAGGGATTATTCACATGTTTGCAGATGAACTGTACAGAGAGAGAAAAAAAAAGCATATTCTATTAATAATTTCTTCATTGTATGGATGGGGAAAGAAGAAGTATTTTTATTTTGATTAAAATTCAGCACGCATCAAAGTTGAAAAATAGAACATATTTCTTCATGGCTGGAAGTGAAGAGAAATTGATGATTTTACAGTCCTGCTGTGTGCAGCAAGGAACCAGGTTAGGTAACGTATTTTCCTAACAGATAGAAACACACATGAAGACAACTAACAGGACTGTAGTGAGATCACATTGAAACAGGATCACTCCAAGCAAGACAGTTAAAATTTAAATTCCCTTTCACTGCAAGGAAGACATTTTCAGTGTTTTACAACATGTATAATAAGCCTCACTTCTCTTCAACTGATGGGATTTTTGTCTGCATCTCTACTTTGAAACTGTTGCTGTACTGATGTCATAACCAGGTGTCTGAAAAAAATTATTAAGAACACTTGGAACAGAAGGACCAAGTCCTCCTGGAGCACTCAAAGCCATAGTTTAACTTATTCAAATCATGTTCCCATGACAGTAGATGGAAAAAAACCTATTATGCAAGTTTTGTCATCATGGTATATATTAAATATCTAAAGACAGATTTTGGTTAAAGATGAGTACATACATGTATGTGCATTTGCCACCAGAACATTTTTATCTGAAAGGCCTATTTCTTAGATCATATCATGTGAAGATCTCGATAGTTGCTGATAGTCAATGTATGATAGCCATACTGCTTAAATTCAGCTGCATAATTCTGCACTGTGAAAAAATATTTATTCTTGTATGACTACCTCATCTTAAATCTCTGTTATGTTGTTTTTTCCCACCAGTGCAAATTTATAGACTGCAAGCATACTTCCAGTAGTGTAAGCAACCCAAAGACAGAGTCTGCTTTTAGGGAAACACAGAATAAATCCATAGAAGTCAATGTTTGATTCCATACTTCCAGTAGAGTAAACCACAGCAGGTTTACTCCAGAGTCCAATTCTCCTTTTTCTTTTAACAGTGGAGTTACATTAGCAAGGATCTCATGGAGATGAGAAGATAATCAAGGGAATCAATAAAACAACAGACCACACAATGCATAAAGACATCTTTACAGGCATTTTAAATTAATGAAAGCAGATATCAGCTTAGATATAAAGAAAATCATTATTCTTAGCTAATAACATTCTCCTTCCGCAAACTTCAGTCCATTTTGTTGCTGTCTGTGAACTTGGATTCTAATTTAACCTTTTGGCCAGCATCTCATCTTAGGTTATTAGAGGCATCAGTCTTCATAATTGTGTTTTGTGAAGAAGCTGTTCTCTCCTGCAATGTCAGGGTCCTCCAGCCTGCACCTCCACAACAGTATCGAATTTTTTCCCCTTACTAGCAGTTGAGAAAAAATAATTTTTTCCCCTCTTAGAGATGCCATTTACAGATAAGCTGTGTTTGATTAGAGCAAAAGGCAGGACTGCACTGATAAACATACAGATAATTGAAAAGGAAGCATTTTAATTTCTCCTTAATGCATAGAATCTGCAGTTAAAACAGTTAAAACTGTTGTTCCTTCTCCTCAAAGCTGGTGTGGAATATCCACCAGGCTTCACTACTGTGAGGCATTTTGTATAAGAAGTCTTAAGTACACTTTCTGCACATCCCCTTTCCCCTCATGTTCCCTTCACAATTCATTGAAATAAGACATATTTCCTGGAGATGGCAAACAGTTCTCCCTGACAAATGAAGTTATTGTTTTGTTTTATACATTACTTCTGGTGTTAAGATCTTTATAAATCTTTCTTTAACTAAGGGACAAACTGTCACTCTCTGTGCAAATAATGTATTTGTTTGCATTAATAATTTAGGACTGACTTTGAGTTGACCCCATACTGTATCCCTCAATGGAGATCTATGAAGGGATATTTGTAATACCTGTGGACATCTTGCATTACACCAGAGGGAGTTTTCGTCATCAATAGATGAATAGCAGAAACATGGACAGAATAAAACATGGCAGATATATGCAAAAGGCAGATTGAACCTGATTTATTTAGCAGTCTATTATTTACTATAGCCCTCCTTGGTCTCTCTCTTGGGTATGTGAAATGGCATTATTTCCTGTAACAGTAAAACAGTAAAACTGGAAAAAAGGAGCACACATAATAAAATATCACTTGAATAAAAGAAGCTTAAATCACAAATGTTATTTCCTGGTTCCTAAATACAGTATATTTTCATAGAAGCCTTCAACAATTTCTATTGTTGTCAACCCCCATGTGAAAGAAAGTAACAAGATTCTTATTCTTATTTGTTGTTACTATTTTAGAGCACCCATATGAGCGCTTGACACTTTACAGGAGTACAGAAGGAAAAAGGGAGCTCTCCGCCTTGGCAAGTATACAGACTCCACAGTGAACAGTTGCTGGCATAACAAACCCAAACAGGAAAAGCAAAGCAGATACCTGGGTTACAAGTATGATCACATGAGCACTCAAACAAGCAGGACCAGTCTTAGAATTTTATCTTAAACATACAAATTTTTTTTTCCACTCTCACTCCTCCCCAAAATATTTATTATGGACTTTTGCTCTCCAAAGACTTGCACACCAGATTTTCAACTACTTGGCAACGTAGAAATCAGTCTACCAAGATCCCAATCCACTCTGTATTTACAGTTGCAGAAAGTATTAATCAGTATGAAGAGCAGGAGGAAAGCATAGACTCTTATCCCTGTTACTTTGATAGAGAAGAAATTTTTTTCCTCTTAGCATGCAGTAAAATCAGAGGGGATTGTGTGAAACTGGTGGAGCCGGTGGAGATAACCTCTGCTCAGAAAACCAGAGGTCGAGAAAAGAGGTGGAGAAAAGGTACAGACAACAGTTTAATTAATCTGTTTGCCATTTATCTAAAAAGATGAAATATTTGCATTTAGGTACCGAAGATGAAAAATTTGGGTCCCCAAAAAATGATGAGGACAAAATTTTGGCAGTGGCAGTCCCCCAGCAACAAACAGGATCACTGATCTTCTCAGAGTATTGGATTCTTCCTTTCATGTGTCCAGAGGTCACCATGCACACCCAGGGAACAAAATACTCTCCTGTAAGATGCATTCCTGGTTTGTAAAAGAGGGGAAATGCCCGTGGCTTCCCAGCGCAGTTCTTCCCAGACAGTCAGCTCCTTCTTCAAGTAGCTGACATTTTATTTTCAGAAGGGGACTAATATCTGGGACAGGGTTTCCAAGGCCACCTTCCACCTAAAAGGCAGGTACTGAATATGCAATGTTACACACTGCTACCATGTTTGTGTTGTGCGACACTGTTGCTCCTGGACACCTTTCCTATAACCTTTATCATCTATCATTCCCTTTGTCAACTGTTGAAGTACTGCATGGTTTAGGGCACAGATGATTTTTAGAAAGTTAACTACCTGAGATGATGCTTAGCCTGATTCATCTTTATTTAAGCTGATTGCAAACTCCCGGCCAGCAGTGGATCATTCGCTCAACAGTTGAAACACCCAATTATTATGACTAAGTTCAGTATGTTTTCTTGACCTAGACAAGGTATAAAAGACTCTGCCACATTAAATTTCTCACAGCATCATTGATCAACCAAAAAATGGAAAGTGACTGAAATAGGAAAAAAGTCAATCGGATATTTTATTTTCTCAATAAGGAAAATGAAATTACTGGTCCTTTGTTTATTTAAGAAGTGTCATCGGGAGTTCAGTTATAACTATCCAGGCACATTTTAAAGTTACCTGATATTAACAGAATCGTGAGAGAGGCTAAATAATAAAATCAACCCTTAGGCTATAGTTTAAAATTGGAGAGACACACTGTGAAGATACAAGGCAAATTCAATGAAATTTTCCAGACTGAAAAGGACTATGTAAATTACAGCCACTCTTAGCAATGCAGAGTGACCATTGTTATTGGATTAAAATGAAAACCAAAACCAAGGTGCAATGAAACAATGTAGTGATGCAAGTATAATTCCATGCTTTTCTTCAAGTTCTATTTTTTGAGATTCATCAAAGCCTCACACTCATTCATGGTTAAACAGATATATTGGTATGGAAGAGATTTTTCTGGGGGTTTTTTTCCTACTTTTCTTACTTTTAGCTATTTCTTTTGGAACAAATCCTACCTCCAGTCAAATTTAGAAGGCAACACACCTTTCAGAACCACATCATATCCTAGCTTTCACAGAAGAGAGTCACTAAGTCAGTCCTGAAAGCTCCATCCACTTGGGAATCAGGGGACAACTCTGATGAATGTCTCATGAGAAGGACAAGTGTAATCTCTGTGGCTTTTGGAGGAGAGTAGTGTCTCTGCCTCATATTCTTAGAGAGCACACATAACCTCAGGTTGACCCTGCGTCTTAGTATGAATCACTGACTGTCAGGCACAGGCAGAGAATCAGGAACTGGAGCCAATAGTCTCATGAGTTATTGGCAAGAAGCAATGAATGGAGAAAAACAATAATAATAAAAAAAAAAAAAAATGCTTCTCTGTTTGCTGCAAATCATAAAATTTTCATGAAAAACACTCTTTTGGAGAAGCATAGTTTTAAAGGAAATGTACATGCAGAATATATGGACACATTTTCCTGTATATTATTAATAGATTTGGCTAAGCGGCTCTCCTGAGCTACATTTAGCCAATTATTCCCTCACTGCATATTGGTGTTTAATTCCTAGCACTTCCAGTATATTTTTCAATCAAACTTCTGTAAACTAATCATGATAATAAATTGCGTATTTTCCTTGTGTTTAGGGAAGACAATCCCGTAAGGAGCAGACTGAGGAGTATGGATTCATTTCTCAGTCGATAAGAAAGCCTTCTGGAAGTTATGTTCCAAAAATACTTTGAACTAATGTTAAGGGAATTAAAAATGGAATCTTTCATTCATAATCTTCTGCTTTAGTGATGCAGAAGAAATGCTGTRTTATCTCCACTGGTAGGAGATCCAGGAAAAGTTGCTCAAAACAAGCAGAAACCCCAAACTCACTAACATAGTATTTCTCTATTCCTTATTAAAAATTAAAAGAAAAATCAAAAAGTATTCATGAGTGATATGGAACACAGCAATACAAGTAATCTTTTTCAATACATAGTACATGTACAATATAGGCATGTTTACCACAGAACTTATCTTTGAAGAAGATAATTATCTTGCAGTGTCTAAAAATATGCCAACAGTGTCAAACAGAGAATGGAAGATCTTATGGTTCCAGTAGAAAGAAAAAGAATTAGTTTGGGAGAAACAGTAAGAAGTTACACATAGCAAACACCTTGGAAATGCTTCCGTTTACTTTTTCTCTCTTCTTAGCCTTCCTCTCAGGCTGTGTTTTGCCTCTGGTTCACCCCACAGTATCTTATCCCTCCATCTGAAAGAAGGACATCACTGCCCTCCCAATCCATGCTCAGTAGATCCTGGACAAAGCAGTTCTTGGTCAAAACCCAGCTAAGCCATTTTAGCCTGCATTTATTTGCTAGCTAACTTCCTTTTGCAAACGGACAAGTATTTGAGCTAAATTGGGTTCATATCTGCAATACTATTCACCAATTCACAATGTAAAACCAGATGCTTTGTGAAAAGCTTTCTCAAAAGAAATAAATAGAGAAAAGGTTCCCTTCTGATAGTGTTAGATGATTCTGTGTTTGAACACAGAAACTGTTGCACTAGTAGGTAAACAAAGGCTTTCTCTGGCGAGTGGGGGCCAGGGGGAGAAAGAGAAGAGAGAAATCAACAAAATGAAAATTTAGATTTCTGTGTAGATTTATTTTGCATGAAAGCTAATTTTAAGAAAGACTCAAAGGAATGTATACTAACCCAATATTAATAACAGAAAAAAAAGTCTGAAATGCACTCTGCCAAGTTGCAAGCCAAACTTGTTTTTACTGACATATCTCTCCAAGTCTAGGGTTATTACTTAAATTATAGGTGGTACAGTGAAGACTCTGTTAGACCTTTACCAGGGAATGATTGTAAATGCTGTTCTAATTTATGCACAGATACTGATGCTAATTAAGTAATAGCAGAGGTTGTCTTCAAGTTTATGGAGCTATAATTGGCTCCCTTGTGTTCAATAAATGCCATAGCTAAAGTGTGTGGTGTTAATTTCACACTACAGTGGGACATGGTGATTGTTGCCAAATATAAACATAAGCCACAGGCAATTTGGATTATTACAGTCAGGTACGGTGCCTGGAGAAATGACTTAGTCCATAATCACTTTTTAAAGTCACTACCAGACATTTAAAAATTATGACTTTTCCACCTCTGCTACAATATACTGTATCTCTTGGTTTTAACCTGCAAGTGATTTAGAGGTAACATCAGATACTTACACATGCTATTCCAAAACCAATTTAATTTCACTTATTTTTTCTTGCGTTTGTCAGGTATAGGAAATCTCATTAAGATACATTGTTGCTGGTAACAAACACGGGGGAAGTTCCCATTCGTGGCAGAGGCTCACACTAAGTCAGTTTTCTCTAGATTTCCCAAAAACAGAACACTCCTAAAGGAGAAGTATGCTTGTTTTCTCCTCCCTCTCTCTGCTCATTGCTGATGCCAGGCAGACTGCTCTCACGGTGAGGCTTAATGCTGATGATGTATTGATGGAGGAGTTAGAGAGAGAAAGACTGTTATTGGACAAAGTTTTTCAAAATCAGTCAATACAGAAACTTTTATCCTATCTTGGAAGGTTACTTTTGCTATTTGAATAACAATGAAACACTAAAATAGAGGATTCTATCATCTCAGAGTAACCATTCCAGCAAAATCTATCAGCATATGCAGGAAGGTTATTTTATCCAGAACAGCTTCAGTCACGTTTTCCTCTTTCTTTCTCCCTAACCACAAGAAAAAGAAATAGGAGAAGTAGCTATGCTGTGGTAATACTGATGGCCCCCTCATGTTTTGGGAACTCCTGCCCGTTAGTTCTAAAAAGTACCCTGAAACCCAGAAGATTGATTAGGGATGGCATTTATAGCAGCTGGTTCTCCCATGGATTAGCACATGTAAGTCACCAAAAGAGTATAAAGCACTGACAGAGGACTGCGTCCTATTCCCATGCAGGTCAGCAGAGGTCTTCTTGCTCTTGCAAGACTGAATCTAAACAGTTTCTGTGAGCCATACCCTGGAAATGGCAGGTGGGAAGCACTGAACATTGCTTCAGACCGGCTTTAGTGGGAGAACCCCTCGCAGAGATGCCTTGCTTGGGCTTCAGTATCAACACAAGTAACCCTTATCGGGTCGCTGGTGTGACCAAAGCATGTCAGACTAAGTGTGCAAAGCCTGCTGAAGGCTATCAGCTGCTACCTACATAACCTCGCAACTCCCTGTCTCTGTTTGCCTCAGGGAGCAGTACCCTAATTCTTTCTACTGATAATCTATTTTAATAGATAATGGTTTCCCCATAAAAGTGCTGAAAGATGGGTTACTTACAGTTTTAACACAGGGCCAGGAATTGCTATTGAGAAGAAACTGGAAGGGAAAATTGCAAGGAAATCCACTGAGATCTCTCTACCTTTGTATCTGAGCTGCTTGCCGTTACAATGCTTGGCTATCGTAAATGGCCTAGTAGATGTTTTTCATTTTTAGAATGTATGATTTCATATATGTAGGCACTCAAATTCTCTTCTGAAATCCCATTAAAAACCCCCACACTCCACTGCATCTTCATAAAGTCATCTGCTTTAATTCAGAATGAATTCAGAATCATAAATCATGGATGCTGCCTGGGTCATTAACATAAACAGCTTCACTCCTTAACAAGTTTGTATCATAACAACTTCAGAAACTACCATTGATGCTAAAGAATTTAGTCCCATGCCATCTCCTATTTCCTGCAATACTATTTGTACTTTACTAAAGATGAAATAATGCTCTCTCTAGACCAAACAGATTTCTTGCTTAATCACCTTCAGATCCCTTTGCAAAACATCAGCTCTTCCCTGCACAAACCCCCAGCTGGGTTTTTTTTTGTCCATGAACTCACAATTTCTCATTCTATCATCACCTTCTCATCTACTTTACAAGAAAGTAACTTATCGCAGGTCTCCTGAGCCCCTTTGGGACTGTTTCTGCAATGCTGTAACCCTGCTGTTCAGCGGATAGGTAACGTTTCTTTCAGAATGTGAAGACCATGGCTTATTAATGTTAATATTTAATACACTTGACACACAAAATTATAGTGAAAATGAATATATTTGGATAAATCAATCCTGGAGTCATAATTTTTTTCCAAATATTTGGCTTAAAAAGAAAGCAATAAAAACCCATGAGCACTCATTATGGTAAGTAAATGGTAAATAAGTTTTGTTTATTACTGTTGTAAAGTATTAACAAGACAAACCTTCTCATATTAAACTTTGGAAATACTATCAAGACCATTGTCAGGAAAGGACCTAGAAGTTTCAGAACTAGAGTAGAACTAGCAGGCTAAAGACCAAGGGGGATAGCTATCTATTTACATAAATGCATGACATTAATCCAGCCCCATAGTCCCTGAATCATTAGAGTAGCCACCAGCTGGGACTTGCAGTAGGTTCTCCACAGCCAGACTCTGTGTCTATTCTTATTTGCATAAGCATAGCTACTTGGCAGTCCTGTAGCAGTACTACTATGTTTCATCACGTGGCTTTAATTTAGTTTGCCAACACTTTCATTGCTCATATTAGTAAGTTTTTAATATACATTTTCTTTTTCCCCTGTATAACTCTAACCACAGGACAGGCTTTTCTACTTCCTCAGGGTGTTCCCAAGTAAAATTAGCTCATGGCAGAACTCTCCACAGGTGATGGACAGCAGTTATCCAGGAATAGCATATCTTTATGGCATAGTTCCCTGTCATATAGAGAGATTCCCTTCCTCCACATAGAATTAACAAATATCTTTAACAAAGCATAGATCCACATAGAAAATAATCCATAATTCAACCAGTGGGTTTGCAGGATTCATAATTCACACCAGTAATAGAGAGAAAGAAAAATCAATTGCAATGAAAGTTTATTGCTTCTAACGTTATTAGTGATTTTCAAAAGTGTTTCAGAAAGATCTTATTTGGCATTTCTGAGGACAGATTTTAATTTACAAGTCAAAATAGTAAGCTTTCTAAAGATATTTGATATTTCATTGTATAAAGAAATTGGTTTAGAGAAACCACTGAAAGACACTTAGTAAGTCCAGTTCAACATTATCTGGTGTGTAGGTTTTTAAGGAATAAATGCAACAGCGCTGTAGTGGGGCATGTGTGATGAAATCATCCTTTGGCTTTTTTTTTTTTCCCTTTTAAACCTTGAAGTTTTCTTATCAGCTAATGCTTCTACAGAAGTAGAAATATGTACCCCAAGAACCATCTGGGAGACCTCTGAGTGTCACATTCAGTAGAAGTCTGCCTCAAAACCATTTACTGAACAGTAGGGAAAGGTTTCTAAATACTGTTCAGAAAGATTGTGTTTGAAGTGAAGGACACATGATGGAAGCCAAAAGAAAGACCATCTTTAAGTAAAACAAACGAAGAAGGAAACATTGAAAATGTCACGGACCAAAATTACTTGTTAAAGAGCAAAGCAAACTTTTTTCTGAAAGGAACAATCCATGGGATTTTTTTTCATCATTATTTAGTTTTATATTTATTTGAACCTGCTGATGTAAATGGAATAACAGCATAAGATATTTCCAGAAAGCCTTCAGAGGTGAAGTGACCTTCTTCACTTACAGTCATGTGGTGTGAAATCCAGTAATTGCATGTACTGTGATATAAGTCTCACTTCAGGTATATGCAGATTAAACCACATTTTACCACTTACCTTGATTTTGGTATAGAAATGACTAGTTTTGCAAAGCTAGTACAAGTTTACTATATGGGAAGAGGGATTGCAGCTAAAAAAGTGTTCACAAGAACCTTGTAAAATAATGCTGTCCACAGAACTAGAAAATTATTCTTAATGCTGTTTGTTACTGCATGCAGTAGATGTGTTTATGCTGGAACAATGACAAACTTCTCACCAAAGGGAGACACAAAATGTTATGTGCTCTATCATGTTGCATTAGATTTAGGTCATTTCTGTCTTCTTTCTGAACCTGACCTGGTGAATTTATTTTAATTTCTCTTATGGGGCTCTTCTCCCCATAAGAGCCAAAACATCAGGGTCTGGGGTCTTCTGAAAACAGAAGTGTGTTGTGTAGGGGGGAATATGTAACATCATGAACCAGAAACATTGCAATAGCAGGAAAGAGATGAAAGTGAACTGAAAGCATGGCAATGGCCATTCTCCTTATGAGGCCCTGCTAGTGCAAGGAAAGCAGATGGAGCAAAGGTTACTGCTTTGTGTCTCGATATCATGACTTCTTTCAGTAAAGCCAACTCCCATCCATAGCTGTTGAATGGGATCACGTTATTACAAGTCAACTAGTGATTTTTCCAATGAAGAGAGAGTGACCAAATCCTAGAAAACACAATGATGAAAGGAGCTTGCAAGGTTGGAAGTTAGCTAACATGTCTCTTGCCTGGAAACCCCACAGGCAACTCCTACAGCCTCAGAAACATCTGGACACAGAAAGTAGCCAGAGCATCCAATGGAGGTGCTGAGTGAGTGCACTCATGCTGTGGAGATAGGGAAAGGCTGCCAGCTTAACCCTGTCAAAAAAAAGCTCAGCAGAACCCCTGTTTGCGTTATTCCAGCTGTGAAAAAATGAGTTGCAGCTTTCAATGACGGTGTAGAGAAGGCATTTTCCACATTTCTGCATCAACGGTGTAGATCTTCTTTGGTATTGTGATGGAGGAGTGGGTGCACAGAGAAATACATGTACAGGACTATAGACTGCTTTCAGTATCAAAGCTCCTACTGTGCCCTAACTCCCACACAAATAAATCCTCTTACATCAGTAGGGAGGTACAGAGTTCAACATCAGGGCAGAATCCAGCTGTGGGTTTCTATGCTTCAGAATAATGTGATTGTGTTGGGGTACTGCAAGAGAGGGACAATAATGAAGCCTTTGCAAATCAAGTTTCAGTACGAAAACACACATGTATCCTCCCTATTCTGGAAAAGCAGAGTTGGGTATTGCAGGGTATGTTGTCTGGAGTTCTTATGCAATCAGATAGTATGCATTTGCCATCGTGGCCTTGTTTTGCAGTGAAAGCAAGCCCTTGGTGGGAAAGGAAGTGAGAGTGAATAATAAAATTTACCTCTAAAAATAAGATCAGCTTTACAACAGGACTTTTGCTCTTACACTGTTTATATAGGCAAATTATTTGGCAGAGTCTTCTCTGACAGCACAGAAGCAAGTTTTAGCCTGCTATTTTTGAGCCATTTATTCATCACAGGAGCTCTATTAAAAATGTACTTTCCATTCTTCTGCAAACAAATACAAAAATCTAGTCTCTGAAGATATCAGAGCCGTTCATTTTTGAAGCTGGCAGCACTGACTTGGAGAGAAGAAGTTACGCATTATCATTTTTTTCAGAGCAAATTTTCTTTTCATCCATTGGAAATAATGAAATATTAAACATTGTACAAAAAAAAAAATTAAAATGTTTTGAAGGGAAGAGAAAGCAAATCACACAGTCTGACTTGAGTTCACCACAGGGAATCTTTCTGATGCTGTGGAGAAGCATAAGAGAGTGCCGTCAATGCCCATCCACAGGCTACTCCTCCCATGCAGCCTCAATACTAAAGAATTCAGTATTTCTAGGGAATTAACTTCTATGCCCTATGAGCAAAGTATATAATGCACTACCAGCACAGCAGTCTGTGGCTGGTGGATCAGCCATGTTACACATTCAGAACAGATTAAACTCATACTTCCCCAGAAACCACCACTAATTTCAGCTGGCTTTGCCTGGTATAGCTCTGAGGCAGGACAGCAGAAAAGTCACACCCTGGCATGGATGCTCCTGCTTGTTAGTTGAACAGCACCATCTCTGCTTGGCACAGCATTGTTATCTACAGACGCGGCAAGAGTTTTCTAATATGATCAGGTTTTGGGGGAATTTTTTTGGTGATTTTTATATTTAGGCTTAAATTGGACTCTTATGATTAGAGAAACCCCAATGATCAGGGAAATGTTAAACAGATGGTTACAGCTGTTTGAACAGCTAGTATCTTCTTATTACTGACAAGTGTACTAGCACTTCACCTCCACCAACATCTCAGAGACAGGATGCAGAGCACAGAAAATGCCAATTTCCTCTTCCTCCTCCAGTGAGTCAGAGTTACAGTAACACCTTGTTCAAATGTAGTATAAAGAAAAAAAAAAATCCACCCAGTATTTAATAGCCCTTGAAAGGTCTTACTTCTTATCAGCGAGGAACAAAGGCTTGATTCTACAGACTAGCTTAAAGTCTTTCTAACCTGAGGTACAGAAAACAAAATTTAAGATCCATTAAAATACTTAGACTACTTTAACTGCAAACTGTCTTCTATGGACTAATTTGAGAAGAAGGGCAAGGAGTCATTCCCAGATGTCTGTTTAAAGGGACCAAGCTCTCATCCCAGCAATTCTTCTGGATAGCATGATGCTGACATACAGCAGAAGATGGGGAGATAGTGAGATTGTGAGTGCTGATATCTCCGCTCCCAGCTGCAAGACTGGAGCATCTCGCATGGAGCCAGACAGCATGCAGCAGCCCCGAGACTGAAGCTCTGCCTCTGCAGGGCTGCATGAGGGCAGGGACCCCCCCTGTGCCACGGCCACCTGCAGAGCCAGATCTCCCGGGCTTCATCACGTTGGTCTGACGGCAGGCATGTACAACGCCGGTGTGAATAAAGGTTCAGATTTACCCCTGTCACAACATCCACAGGATAAAGACCAGAGAGCAACCCACAGATACCAATAGAAAAAAATGCCACACACACAGAGCTCAAACACGGGCCTTGGTTGCTAGACTGCTGTACTACTGATCTGTAAATAAGATCAGAGACAGAGAGGACAGAGTTGGCTTATTAAAGCCTGGAAAAATAGTTAGGTATTTTTCTTATAACTGCAAGGATGTAAATGCACAAAGCATTGAGGCAGTAAAAATAGACAGGGATTTAAAAGCATCATCAGAAAACTGGGAGACATATTGTTAACAAACTTCATCCCACTACCTTTTCCATAGTATTATTATTTCTACTGCTGGAGATTTGTGATCTGTCTATAGGCTTGATTGTAAGTGGAATTCAATGCCTATATCCTACAAATATAATGTATAAATTAAGCCAAATTTCAAGGTCCATCTTTAGATAGACTTTTCAAATGTGCATATTTGGCTTCACAAAAATCATTCTTTTCAAGGTTTGAAATAAGTTCAATCTGATATGAATTTTAAATACTTGATTTCAAAATATTCAGTTGGTATTAACAAGTTCCAGTTGGTCATATAAATCACCATGTATATTTTTTATTCAACTGCATGAGCAGAGCTTATCCAATTATCGGGTTTGTCATAACATATAGTTAGAGGATCTGAACCAAAATCTTGCTATTTATTGATAGGATAGCAACTGGATGATCAATTTTTTGGCTTTTCTGTTTTCCAAGAGCACTTTCGCTATTAAAAATTAATGGCCTGAATGTCTGCAGAAAGCAGACATTTTTATTTGAGGTTGTATCTTCTACAGTGTAAAGGCAAAACAAACCCATTCAGTTCTTGCCCAGCTTTGGTTTAAACCAGCTTGTTTTAACTTGGTTGCAGTTCTGGAGAGAACATGTTGATGTGAAGAGGCAAAAGAGTACTGGAATGCACCTTCTTCCCTTCCCAAATTCATGGAAGAATGAGAGCATAGTTACTGCACTGGAGCTGATGAGGCCACTGGAGACAGCAAGAGAAAGCCAGCGACAGGCTGACACACGCAGACGCTGGCTGTTCAGAACACAGTTTTACATAAATTGTTCGATGTCCCCTAAACAAAACCTTTAAAAGAGGACACTGAAGCCAGTAGGCCAACATCCCTCTCTACTAACTCGGGGCTACAGTCCTCTGGAGACCTGCTCTTTCCCTAGGCCCCCTCAGGAGCTTAGATGGCTGAGTAAACTCTCATTTACTTATTAATAGAAGGGTAATTTTAACACTAAAATTATATCTTTCAAGAAAAAAATGCATTGGTTAACCTATCTACATCCTATCCCTACCTCCCCTGACTGAAGTAGAACTTCTTATAATCCTGTAGGATAAACTGTAATAGTATGGTGACCATACAGATTCACAGAAAAACAATAATACGTGTGGTAATGTTGGAAAGCTCATCCCATCTGTTAATTCATCTCATTTACCTGGAAGACAAAAGTAGCAATTGGGAACCTGGCTCCTTATTGCTGTAGTGATTCTTTATAAAAGGACATAGCAGATAAGGAAAACATGCCCTAATACAGCAGTAGCCTGCCATTTGGCCTTCTTAAAAGGTAGTTACCTATCTGCATACTGAGTAGCTGGATTAAAGGTCAGCAATGATCGATGTGGCACTGAGTCACCATTATGAGAAGCCTGTTAAACACAGCTAATAAGGGGACAAAGCAGGAACTATTCCTCACCATTCTTAAATATTGTGGCTTTCTACAAATAGTAAAGCAAAAGAGGCACCTCTGAACAGATGTTGGGTGTGTGTGATTTCACACTCATTTTTTCATTTTTATCATTTGCATTTAGTATTCGTTGCCTCCTGTGGAGGAAGTGTCAGATATCCAACCAAGGGGCAGGCATGAAGTTGAGCACTACATTTCAAGGTACCTGCAAGCAAACAGTGATTGGAGAGCAGACAGAACTGTGGTCAAAATCAATAGCAAACGACCTATATGAATCAATTTATTTATCGAATATTGGTGATTTATGAGAGCAGCTGGAGAAACAAAAATTAGTTTGCAACTGATATAAAAGCTTAATAAAGGATACTTTATCCAGAACTGGTCAGATCTGACCTGCTAAAGATATAGCCCTGATTTTATATATTTAACAGGACGATTTGAGAGGATCCTTTCTTATAAAAATAAACAACAGAAACAACAAACATCAGAGGCAAATTTCTTGTAGTGCCGCAGCTTTCCAGACAGCCTAATTTGGCTGTCAGTACAGTTGATGGTGAAAATCCTGCAAGACTTCAAGAGACATCAGATGATTCAGGACTGAGCACTTTCTAATTTGTACTTAACCTCAGTCTGGAAGCTCTGCGTGTGTGTGTGTGTGCGCGCGCGCGTGTGTGCATGCGCACGCGCACATTACCTGCTATTGCTTTTAAAGGCCTATGTACGTGTTTCCAAAATGCTAATCAGTACTTATCATTGTAATAAATATATGGCATGCTGACGTCTGACATAATTTTGTCAATAATAAACAAAGTTATTTCAAAGATTAATGTTTTAATTAGGATTTCTGTTCATTGTTTTGAGCCATCTGTAACTTAAAATGGTCTCATCAAGCCCCATGTCATTATGTCTTCTATAGCACATATTTTCTACCCCATATTTCACACTCTTTTCCCTTATCTATTTTGTTGGATGTCTCACATTCTGAATAAATATACTATTTCTTGATTCATTGCATAGCACCAAGTATAATGAAAACAAGTCATAAAAGTCATCTTCCAGTCATTATCTAAAAGGCAATAGCAAAGACAGCTGCGGTACTATTAATGAAAATCTGATCAAAAAGAAGGGGCAAGATAATATAAGTATGATTGTGCTAGATATTTGCAGATAAGATACAGTAAAATGTGCTTATACTCCCTCATACAAGTAAGGGAGACAGAAGGGTAGACAAGCCATCTTTAAAAGTGACAGAGGGTATCTCTTTTTGAAAACTTTGACTGGCTTTAGCTATTTTGTTTTGTTATACTTAGTAAATTCCCTTTCTGACAATTTCAGTCTCTCTACCAGTAATAAAATTAAATATATTCAAGTTTATATGATACATTAAAGGGTGATGGGTGCAAGGGAATCTAGGTAATGGTATAGTGCTGTGAAAACACAACTTTAGTGAAACAATTCACAGATATTTGAAATAAAATTTAGCTTATTCTTTTCCTTTCAAATTACGAAGGGGACTGACCAGATCACGCCAATTTCTGATTTCCTGGGAACAATATTGCATAACTTACCAGTTTTGCAAGCTACTTCCTTTGCCAATGATCAATTATTTAATTTAGTGCTTTTTGCCTATCATCATATTTTGGTGCATGTTCTTACTGCAAGCTGTATCTCTTGACCTGTGATGTCCCTGCCCTGTCACAACACAACTGCCATCATGTGCTTCAACTTACCTGCTCCGCCTAGCTTAGCACAAAAGTCCATCATACTGCAGCCCAAATGGCATAGCCCAACAACAGCAAGGCAGGATTTCCAGCTGCACCTACACAAAACCTAGTGCTGAACTTTAATATGGGCTAACACATTTATTGCAAAAAATAAGTGCTGGTCTGCTGTATGAGGTGGCACAATAGGAGCTGGCCCCTCTCTTCTGAGAGTGCAGTTTGTTTCCAGTGCCCTTTCCAGACCAATTAGTACATTTTGATGACATCTTTTTCATAGCTGGACTACATAGCATTTCTCCCTGAAATACGAGTCTGTTGCCAGGCCAGTGCTGGCCACACCAGCAATAGTAACGATATACTGTGAAAAGAGAGTAGGCAGATAGAAAGACCTTCAAAAATTCTAAAAGTAATAGACCTGTGGAGGTCTGGGGCTCTTTTAACTTACCTAGCTACTACGTAAACCCTAGCCTCCAACGGTTTTACACATCTCTGCAGAACCCTCTTCAGCAGTGATATTTCAGTAGGTGGCACTCTGTCCTTGGAGTCTGCCTGGAGCCCAGCATGGAATTCCAGCAGATGAGAAAGTCAACTCTACCTCAATTCCTTAGCTATTGTAAAGGGTTGCTGTGGCCGGTGCTGCAGTGTCCCTCGCCCCCCAGCTCAGCGCTTCTCTCCCTCCACCCTGGCCGTGCTGTCCTCCAGGAGGGCTGAAATTCAGTGGTCGGTGGAGCAATCTGTCTGAAACCTGTGTTAGTGTTGCAAAGGCAATGGACATTGTCATGTTCAGTAAGCAAATAGTTAACCTCTTAAAGCACTGCAAATCAGCTGTAGAATTACACCGGATTTTGTTATACACTACTCAGTTAGTGTAAGGACTACATAGCCAACACACAGGAAGGAAAAAAGGTGCAGTCCAGGGTTCAATATTCAGCTTCAGTGGCTATCTGGAAACCAAATTGTATTCATTTGGCTTTCCAGAAAGTACACCACAGAGGTGGTTGATGACAGTAACAGCTGGTGCCCAGGACAGAGATTCCCCCTGCAAATGTAAATCAAGGGATAGGGTAGTTTGATCAGTAGGTGAGCGAACAGCTGTTTGTCTGTGGAGGTCAGTACAGAAGGGTCATTAACTTTTCCTTGAAGTGACTTTTTTGTACTCAGGAAACCTGGTCAAGGCATGATTATTGTTGGTACCACCTACTATGTTTTCTTTTGCTGTTTATCCCTGAAATTCATTTGCACTGGATGGATTTGCAGGCAAGCTGTTGTCCAAGATCACAGGGACTCAAGACAAGGTTATTGTTTTGCATGGATTTTTCAGCTACATTCAATGACACTATGGAAAACTCACTGATGAAGGGGTTCAGCTGACATGTATAACAACAGAAAGTCTGCAGGGATGGCTAACAAGAAAACCAGGCAAAATCTGCACCACAAACACCTGGTTAAAACTGTGTTTGGAAAATGACTGAACATTCATTTTAGTAGTAAAATCTCACTCTAGAGGAAATACAGTACAAAGGCAATCACTAGGTAAAGGCAGAACACTCTTTTCCATTTTCTTAGAGCTGCTCATTTCTAATCTTAGCAAGTATCTTCTAAAGTAGTTTATTGAAATGAAACAATGCTTGATGTTGTAATAGGGTAGCATGGTAATTGCAATCAAATTTAAGAATTAACAATCGTACTTTTACTATAAACTTGTACGGCTTTCAGCACCATAAGACTTAATTTCTTCAACACTTGTTCTCAATGAAAGTTACAATTACTCAACCTTATTTTTTCCTGCCGCCCAAATAACTTACAGGCAATTGAAAATGAATGTTTGTATTTATGAAGCAACGCAAGGCTTGTAGGGGAAATAATTCCTTTCAGCAGGGGGGCATCCCCAGAATATCACTATGGTTGAAGTAGATTGGTAAATACTAGCAAGTTATCCAGAGACCTATAGTCATAAGTTTGCATTAAGAGACAGTTGGACAGAGGACGTGTGCACTGGAAGATTCACACCTACCCCAGCCACTTCAGTCCTCCTCCTTACAAATATCAACAAAAGTACACAGGTCCATCATTTCAATGACCAGTTGTTGTTTAGGAAACAACCAAGAATGAAGTAGTATTTTCTTGACTCTTTTTGAAAGCATGAGGGATTGTCACGATCTCAGATCCCTCATGATGGGCAAGCATGATCAGAAAAGCAGCCTTTTCTGTGCCTCCCTGCCATCATGATGACTTTTATGTGCTGTTTAAAAGTCTGGAGAAGTTGTGCTCCTCTGAGCTGAACACAGGCACCCTAACATCCTTAGGAGGGTCTTTCCTCCTCTCCAACTGCTGCATTACAGCTCACTCTTTTGCAGTTATTCTCACAAGACCTCTAAGACTAGATCTCTTAAGGAAAGTTGAAGAACACATCTTTTGTAAATAACAAATGGGCAAGGAACAAGCCACCCAGGTAACCAGACCCATTAGCAATTTTGGATGTTTGTAGTTACTTTGGATGCCTACAAATGTTTTTCAAAATCACTTGTTTTAAAGGAACAACAAATTATGATCACATGAGTAAATTGTTAAAGTGGCATGGACAGCTGGTGAAATACATGTTAAAGAACCACAGAAACCCATCCTCCAAGTAGCCCTCTTGAAGAGGACATTTAACAGGAACCTGTGTTGAATGTGAAGCCAATAAAACAGGCTCCACGGGTATATGTAGATTTGAACCGTGAGTATATGTAGATTTGCACCACTTGAGGAGACCACTCCAAAAACTACAGGAAATATTTGAACCTGATCTCAGCTGCTTATCACAGAAGGTCTGAGGCCTGGGGTTTTTCTCCCTAGTAGTTTAACTTAGACCTAGCGAGACTGACTTCTCTCTGAATCTGCTCTCTTTGCATGCTTATCTCTTGTTTCTGTGATTTCTCTTTCAACTTCTTAATCCTATTCCTGCATTTTTCTTCTTTCTTCTATTTTTAACTCTCTTGTAATCCATCTAACACAGTTTCACTCTACTAATGAGGAGTACCTCCTTATATTCAGAATTCCTAATTCTGATTGATGCTATACACTGTTAAGTTAGAGCAGTATCTAGAGCTTGTGGCCAAGCAGAACTGCCTTTTGCTGCTGCTGTGAGTTAGACTTTCACCATCCCAATATATCTTTGAGCAATAAGGTAAATGAGATGCAAGCCTTGCCTCTGCTTCTTCAGTGTGGAACTGAGACCAGTGAGATGGAGAAAACCGGGAGTCCACCATAAAGGCACTGGCAGAGCAGGAACTGTTGCAGAGGGCCACGAATACAAATCACCATAAAAAACACCAGCTTTTGAAGCTTCCAAAAGTAAATGTTATCCTCCTCCTTTTCATGGCTATTATAATTACCTGATTTCCATTTGGTTACGGGGAGTTTCAGATTCACTATCTCATAACTTGAGTTTGTGTTGTCATTTTTCCTGCACTGTACGGACCACTAAAGAGACCAAGTGGGACATTTGAAAACATCCCTTGAAACCTCACTTAGAGGACTGTTAAACGTCCCTTTGTGGAATACAACCTGGTGGTCTGGTAACCATCAAATGCTCCTGCAATGAGCAATGCTTGGTGGCTTCCTGGCCCAGTGCTCACAAGAAGTAAGGAATCAGTAAGCAGAGCGCATATCATAGAATCATAGAATCATAGAATCATTAAGGTTGGAAAAGACCTCTAAGATCATCGAGTCCAACCATCAACCCAGTACAAATGCCCACTAAACCATGTCCTGAAGCACCTCATCCACACGTTTTTTGAACACCTCCAGGGATGGTGACTCCACCACTTCCCTGGGCAGCCTGTTC